>LQMS01002162.1:0-10003 GCA_001657455.1 Spathaspora girioi | reverse complement strand
GTTGATTTAACATTATAGAGATGTTAAGTTGCAAAGTCTCTTCTGCTATGCAGGAAGCATTTTACCGAGTTTCACATGTGTGAGGCATAAGAAACGAACTATTGCTATGAGAAAGACCAACGTAACACTGTTTCTACAGGAATTAACAAGATATGTGTATTCTTTGAGTATTGTGACCTCCTCCTAAAATAAAGCGTCTCTATTGATCAATCACAGATCAATCTTGGAAATAGGATATGAATTGTTTACCTCTTCACCAAAGTATGTAAGGTTTACAAATTTGGTACACCCTTAATGGATTAGGCACTTTTGCCTAGATAGTAGGTATTTTTTGCCCTAATAAGAAATAAAATAAAAGGGAATTCGAATTCATGACCGCATTACACCTTTATGGAAGCTTACACCGTTTGGTTGATCTTAAATAGAAAGGAAATATAATAAGTGAATCTTAGTTAAAGGAAGCATAATTTTAAAGTTAAGTCTCTGGTATTGAAGTATCTGAGCGTTAGGGATTGTTGAAATTTGTTACATTACAGCATAGGACATGTGCAACACATGCTCGTGGGAGGGGTGGAACAATTCCATGTCTAAAAGATACTTAATTTACGAAAGAAGATCTGCTTTTTAGTTGCTGCAACCGGATTAATCGTTTCTAAACTTGGATCTTACTATCACGTTCTTAAGCCACGTTTTCTTGGTTATAATCCCTGTGCATATTCCCATGCATAAAAAATCTGGATGCTAAGGAAAATAACCCTTAGCACTTGCCTCGAAAATTAGTTCCATGTTGTAAATTTCTAGAAACATTTCCGATGAGGTAAAAAGATGACATGATCAAGGTTGAAATCATTAATAATACGGATAGGGCATTCATGAACTAGGAAGGTTTAAGTAGGTACCTTTAAACACAATATTTACAAATAAACTTAAATCAGGTATCTAATTTTCAAGGAATTCATGTGACAAATTACCTTTATTAGAGAAAACTTTATATCGTCAATGTATACCGCAAAAAAAAACAGGGAAACTTAAGTCAAATTTGGATAACCGCTAAGCCTCAAATGCAACTAATATGTTCCACCTCTTTTTTTGTTGTTGTTGCAATTGCATCTTTTGCATATATTCTCACTTTCAACATGAATGAAAGAAGATGAATACCTCGGGTATACTAGAGTTAAGGAAATGATTATGCATGGTAGAGCAACCTTTCGGCATTCCACATCCCCAAGAAAAAAAGAAAACAAAGGGTCATGTATCAAAACGGTGATAATAATGAGATTTTTATCTTATCAATGGTACAAAAAAAAAGGTAAAATCAAATTGGGTATTGATTCCTATGTTTGAATACGATAAGACAAATATGGAATCTCCACAATTAGATAACGCAGTTGTTTGAGTAAGTGGGGTGCTATTGTTATTTCCAAAGATAAATCCCTGCGCTCCTATAACTCATATGCATAGAATGCATAGAACCAGGGAAGACAAGATTCCCGATATCCTTAGACAACCCCACGTGTCAGTTTGACATTTACTGGTCTATGTCGTGTCATAAAAATATGGAAAAATGACACTGAATGCTTCATTTTCCAAGTAAAGTTTGAAATTTTATGCGGATGTATGTCGTATTTTTTTTCCAGTTTGGTTACAAATGCTGTTTTCTTGACAGGTTTGTATATACCCATGTGGTAGAACTTTAGCGCCAAGCGTAAAGTTGCAAAAGTAAAATCCTTTTCTTAGCATTAATTAGCGGCTGAAAGGGGAAACAATAGATCTGGTGCAGTAATTTCTTGCCAAACTATACAAATTATTAATTCCTACATATAATCTGCTCATTATATCTTCTTGGCAAACAGTAATTTCTTGGTGAAACGGGTATAAATAGATAATATCACTACAAAACCTTAGCTGATGTTCAAGTTGAAATCATCTAAGCTTGCTATTCTTACTGCATAACTAGCATATCCGAGGAATTCAGCAGTATTTGTTTTCCATACGGCTTTTGCGCTTATGATATCAGACTCGGAAATAAGCCCGAAAAAAAATTATTTTTATTTTGAATTTCATAACCAATTCACTTTTCCCGCCAAGAAATTAGATGATGCAATATAAAAAAAAAGAAATGAGTAATTCCTGCATACACAAACATCATCGTTAATTTTGATAACCTTTTTCTAATCTTAAATGTTGCAGGTCTAATGCGACAGTTGAACCTATTCAACTTAAATACCAAAGCAAATCTCCCAAAAAAGATTTTCATAGATAGTTAAAGAGTTTTTTTTTTCTTGTATAGAACTTTAGTATAACCATCAAACACACGCACATCCACACGAGTGTTTAATTCTTAGATTCATACTTAATAAACATTCGAATTCTCTGCCAATAGTAATATAAGCAGAGTTCATCCAGATCAAAGTTTTATTTTTTTTTCAAGAAACCTCAATTTTTCTCCGTTTAGGGGACCCCTACATCAAATCGCACTAAAGATCACGTCCCAAATTAATAAGTCCAATTCTCTCTCGAAGGATGGCTCGTCAATTAGTAACACTTATGACGGCCCAAGCAGTGAGAAATCGTCCGAAATAGTTACGATGAGAAATAAAGCTCAATCTAGTGATGACGAAGCAAATGAAAAGGTTTTTTCGATTGCAGAGCCATACCGGCTTACAATTGAGCAAATTTCAACCAAATTCCAAACTAATTTATCGACTGGTTTAACTCAAGAACAAGCAAAAGAAAAACTCCACCATTATGGTTTGAATAACTTGGGTGCTGATGACACTATCTCAATTACCGCAATTCTTGCCCATCAAGTTTTCAATGCTATGGTTATTGTACTTCTTATTTCCATGATTATTGCTCTTGCCATTAAAGATTATATTTCTGGTGGTGTTATTGGTTTCGTTGTGTTTATCAATATTTTTGTCGGTTTCATCCAAGAATATAAAGCCGAAAAAACTATGGGATCTTTAAGATCGTTAAGTTCACCCCTGGCCAGAGTTTTACGTGATGGAATTGAATCCAATATCAATGCTGAAGAAGTTGTTCCTGGTGATATTGTTATTATTAATGTCGGTGATACCATTCCTGCTGATTTGAGATTAATTGATTCAAAGAATTTAGAAACAGATGAAGCTTTATTGACGGGTGAATCCCTTCCTGTTGTCAAAGATTACCAAGAAATTTATCTTTCTGATGAACCAGTCCCAGTTGGTGACAGATTAAATATGGCTTTTAGTTCATCCATGGTGGCTAAAGGTAGAGCCCTGGGTATTGCCGTATCTACTGGATTGTTTACTCAAATTGGTATGATTGCTGATTCGTTAAAGAATGGTGATGCTAAATTAATTGTCAGGGTTGAACAACCTTCCTTGAAAAACTATACTAAGGCATCTTTGAAAACAACTTTAAATATTATCTTAAACGTTTTGGGAACTAATCATGGTACACCATTGCAAAGGAAATTATCTTGGTTAGCTATCTTTTTATTTTGGGTGGCTGTCGTATTTGCAATTGTAGTTATGGCTTCTCAAAAGATGCATGTTAATAAAAATGTTGCTATTTATGCCATTTGTGTTGCCCTTTCCATGATTCCCTCGTCTTTGATTGTGGTTTTAACTATTACCATGGCTATCGGTGCTCAAGTTATGGTCTCCAAACATGTAATTGTTCGTAAATTAGATTCTTTAGAGGCCTTGGGTGGTGTTGACGATATCTGTTCGGATAAAACTGGTACTTTAACTTTGGGTAAGATGCTTGCTAAGAAGGTTTGGATTCCAAGTGTTGGTACCCTTTCCGTACAAAATTCCAATGAACCATTTAATCCAACAGTTGGTGAAGTTGTTTTCTCGGAACATTCTCCCAAATACATTAAAGAAATTGATGAAGAAGTTGATTTTCTGTACCATTTACCCCAAGAAACTAATCAATTTTTTAATAATTGGTTGATGTCTGCCACTTTGGCCAATATTGCTGGAGTGAAAGAAATTGATGGAGAATGGAAAGCAAATGGTGATGCTACCGAAATTGCTATCAATGTTTTCACTACAAGATTGGGATGGTTACGTGACGATGTCGAAAATATCAATGAATTGACCCATTTAGCCGAGTTCCCATTCGATTCAGCTATTAAGAGAATGTCCAGTGTTTATGAATCTAATGGAGAAGTTAAGATATATACTAAAGGTGCAGTTGAAAGAATCTTGAGCATTTGTAACTCTTGGTATGTTGATGAAAAGCTTGTCCCTTTGACCGAAGAAGACATTAAACTCATTGAAGATAATATGGATGTCTTGTCCTCTCAGGGTTTGAGAGTATTGGCATTTGCTCAAAGACATCTCCCTTCTGTTGATGCAGTTGATATTTCAAAGCGTGAAGCCGTTGAATCAGGTTTAACTTTCTTGGGGTTGATTGGTATTTATGACCCTCCAAGACCAGAATCTGCCAAGTCAGTTCAATTATGTCACAAGGCTGGTATTAACGTCCATATGCTTACTGGTGACCATCCAGGTACTGCTAAGGCTATTGCCCAAGAAGTTGGTATTTTACCTCATAATTTATATCATTATTCTAGTGATGTTGTTGAGGTCATGGTTATGACAGCTATGCAATTCGATGCTTTAACTGATGAACAGATTGACGCTCTTCCTGTTTTGCCTTTGGTTATTGCTAGATGTGCTCCCCAAACCAAGGTTAGAATGATTGAAGCCCTTCACAGAAGAGGAAAGTTCGTAGCTATGACTGGTGATGGTGTCAATGATTCTCCAAGTTTGAAGAAGGCTGATGTTGGTATTGCCATGGGTATGAATGGTTCCGATGTCGCTAAAGATGCTTCTGATATTGTTTTAACTGATGATAATTTTGCTTCCATTTTGAATGCTGTTGAAGAAGGTAGAAGAATGTCTTCCAATATCCAGAAATTCGTATTACAACTATTGGCTGAAAATGTTGCCCAAGCTTTATATTTGATGATTGGGTTAGTATTTATTGATGAAGATGGATTCTCAGTTTTCCCATTAGCTCCAGTTGAAGTTTTATGGATTATTGTCGTAACTTCTTGTTTCCCAGCTATGGGTTTAGGTCAAGAAAAGGCACAAGATGATATTTTAGAATTACCACCAAATAATAAGATTTTCACAAGAGAAGTTCTTGTAGATATGTTTGCTTATGGTACTTGGATGGCTGCATGTTGTTTAGGAATTTTTGTCATTATTGTTTACGGTAAGGGCGATGGTGACCTTGGACATAACTGTAACACACATCCAGAACATTGTTCACTTGTGTTTAGAGGTCGTTCCGCTGCATTTGTAGCTTTCACTTGGTGTGCTTTGCTTTTAGCTTGGGAATGTGTTCACATGCGTCGTTCATTCTTCAGAATGCGTCCAGAATCCGAATTATCATGGTATCATCAGCTTTGGATTGATATTTGGGAAAATAAATTTTTGTTTTGGTCTATTGTTGGAGGACTTGTTTCGGTATTCCCAGTGGTTTATATTCCAGTTATCAATGATAAAGTCTTTTTACACGGGCCAATTTCCTGGGAATGGGGTTTAGCCATTGGTTTTACGTTATTATACTTGGCTGGTTCAGAAGCTTATAAATGGTTCAAGAGAATTTACATGAGAAAGGCTAAAGCTAGAGATGCATTTGCAGACTTGTCTGTATTTGAGAGGTATGTTTCCTTGAGTAGGAGTAACACTATGGATGTATAGATGTGGTAGAAGTTATAAATAGTTTGCATTTAGTTTGGGGTAAAGATACCCTAATTAATTGTTTTTAGAATTTAGATTGTTTTTTAGTTACTTATAAATAATATACACTGTTATTAAAGGTATATTTGTATCCAAATTAGAGAAATTGACCATCTAGACTTGATTTTGAATCGACAAAGAAAGTCTAAGACACCTGTTGCAGAGAGCTTGTTGTTTACTAGATTGTTTTATCATAAACTTAATTAATTAAAATATGGAAAACAATACAAAAGTGGGATCATAAGAACCATATATATATGAAACATATTCAGGGGTAAAATTAAGGGGTGTTTTCTATTGACTGCAAAATAGCCGGGGATTGCCCGTAACAACACCACCAATATATGTAAACAGTAGCACTAGTAAAAAAAAAGTAGCGACCAAAATATTAATACCCAAGTATGAAGTTTGAGGGGTTGATATCTTGTTCCAAATTAACTCCTGAACATTGGCTACTGAAATAGAGATCTTTAATCGGTCGAATAACGTTCCGCACCCAAGAAGCAAATTAAGTTTAGATTTGAGAATCAATTTAGAGCTTTCGCTTCTTCCAGATACTCGTATTATGGAATTTCCAAATTCAGTATGTGAATGCGCACGCGTCAAAAATACCCGCCACAATCGAAAAGGGGTAGATCAAATTGCCCCGCACAGGGTAAATCGTTTCCAAAACAAGTTTTCCAAAAGTTCTGGACAGTATCTCAATTCCTCCCATGGTTAACTTGTCCTTTACATAGTTCAACCTATGAAGGACAGGGTCTTGTTATTGATAAACTGCTTATCTATCGCTCTTATGTTCGTTTTCGAATAAAGAATCTTGGCAATATTTTTTTTCCGTCTTATCGGTAACTTCCTATTGTGGAGAGTTCTCGGATTTTAGATGCGCTTAAACCTTTTGCCTCACTTCAATTTCTCCACTCCAATATATTTAATTTTGAAAAAATATATAATATATAAAAGGGCATAAATATCCCATTCTTACGTTCAGTATCAATTCAGGTTTCTTTTCTTTATTCCCAATTTTGAAACAAATCATGACCAAATCGCACACTTTTGAAACATTCCTCGTGACTGATCCTCTTACTGATTATGAAGATCCAGTAAAGTTTAAAGAATGGATTCCAAAGATTGAAAAATATAGACAGGATTTAGCCGCTTCTGTTCCTGCAGAATTATCAGTGAAATTACCCAAACCAGTTGAAGAATTAATCGATGAACAGTTTAACCCCGTTAATTATCTTTACGATGCCAAATTATTAACTCCTGAGGAATTTGCCATCACTGATACCAGTGCTGTTGAATTGGCCAAAAAGATTGCCAAGGGAGAGTTGACCTCGGTCGAAGTGTTTCAAGCATTTGCTAAGCGTGCTGTTATTGCTCATCAGTTTACCAACTGTGCCCTTGAATTCTTCATTGACGATGGTTTAAAGCGTGCCCAAGAACTCGACGCTTATTTTAAGAAACACGGTAAGACCGTTGGTCCATTGCATGGGGTGCCTATTTCCCTTAAGGAACATATGAACTATGAGGGTAGGGTAACTCATGGTGGGTATGTCTCTGAGTTAGATAATGTCACTCCAGAACATGGTGTCACTAATCAGATCTTGGCTAATTTGGGAGCTGTGTTTTATGTTAGGACCAACCAACCTCAAACCTTAATGCATTTGGATTCAGGTAATAACGTTACCGGTTTATGTAAGAACCCATTTAACTTGTTGTTATCGAGTGGTGGTTCTTCAAGTGGTGAGGGTGCTATTACTGGATTTGGTGGTAGTGCTTTGGGTGTTGGTTCTGATATTGGAGGGTCGATCAGAGCTCCTGCTGCTTACTCGGGCAGTATTGGGTTAAGACCAACTTCCAAGAGAATTTCGGGATTGGGAGCTGTCAGTGGTGGTGCTGGTCAAGAATCTGTCCCTCCTGTTCTTGGTCCATTGAGTCGTTCAGTTGAGGACGTTGAGTTATGGATGGATGCTTATATAAATGAAGGTAAGCCTTGGGAGTTGGATGCTTCTGTATTGCATATGCCATGGAGAAAGGTTGAAAAGCCTAGCCTCAAAGATTTGACTATTGCTGTTATCAGAGATGATGGTTTAGTTAGAGTATCTCCTCCGGTCAGACGTGGTTTGAACGAGACAGTTGAAAAGTTGAGAGCTGCTGGGGTTAAGATTGTTGAATTTACTCCTCCAAGAACCAAATTGGCTTATGAAACCGTTCATAAGATGTATTCGTGTGATGGTAACTATATGCAACGTAAGATGTTGTCAGCATCAGGTGAACCATTGACTAAATTAACTAAATGGTCTTTGAATTATGGTGACGGTGCTAAAGATATTTCTTGCTCTGAAAACAGACAGTTAAATATCATCAGGGATGACTTGAAACAAGAATATACGGAATATTTGGTTAAAAATAAGGTTGATTTCATTTTAAGTCCAGCTTATAACAATGTTGCTCCTCATTCAGAAGAAGTCTACAATTGGTCATACACTTCCTTGTTCAATATTCTTGATTTGCCAACTTTGGTTTTCCAATCCGGTGTTTTCCAAGATCCAAATGTTGATAAATGGACAGAGGAAGATTTGAAATACAAATATAGAAGTCCATTGGAACAATTGGAAAATGAAAACTATATCCCAGAAGAATTTACTGGTGCTCCGGTCGGATTACAATTGTCAGGAAGAAGATACTTTGACGAAGAAGTCGTTGCTGCCGGTAAAGCAGTTGTAGAAGCTTTAGGTGTAGACTTGTTTAAGCATTAGAATGTATTTTTTTATTATTATCATTATACAGTTTATACATTTAAAATATGAAATTATATCTTTCTAATATTTTAGTTAGTACGTCGGATGATTATTTCATCTTCATGTTTCTCGATTACATGGTATACACCATTCAAGTTGGGAAACCTTTTACCAGGTTTAATCACGGCTCTAACTATGCGTGTTGTCTATGGTACAAAATAGAGGTCTCACATAATCGGCTCTTTCAAAACTTCTCGAGCCTTTAATCACCCACGAAGTAACGCCATAATCCAGTAAACTGAAGCTTGTTAATGACTTCTCTTGGCTTTCAATGAGCCCTGTAATCATCAGATGAATACATTGGTAACTTCCTAAGAATGGTTCATATGTGTGTTCACGAATATACAAGCTGCATAATGGCAATTGAGATATAACTACCCTAGCCTATAGCAGTCCAAATATAAATGTCTAAGTTTGGGTAACTTTTCAAGCAGCCATTTCATATCATCAAAAAGTGGCCTGTTATAATAGATAACGTGTAGCCCCAAAGTTGTGACTTTTAGTTGAATATGTGATTTAAATACCCAAGATGATTTTCTTGATTATTAGCATAGCAATATGTAGAGATGCTGAAATATAGCTCTTTGAAATTAAGATTAAATATTTCCAAGTCTTGCAATTGAAGAAATATATCTGGTTGTGTATGAATGACGTTAAGTGATGACAATGATTTCAAGTGGGGCATTATCTTAAAGATTATTTTGTCAACTTCATACAATCAATAGTTAATTGCTTGATAGAATATTTAGACCTTTCCAGCATGGATTGAATCAAGGGGTAATTCTCGGTATTTAGATAGAACAGCTGAATGTTTGCAACGCCTTATTTCCATCTATCATGGTGAAATCCTTGCAATTTTCTACTGCTAACTTCACCCAAGGAAGTTTAGTTGCGAGAAAAGCATATTCTGATTAGATCTTTCTGTTACTACTTTTTTAACTATCTTCAGCTGTGCATCATTGATAATCACATAATTTTCAAATAAAATGAAGTCCTTCGCAATTATGTACTTCACATAAGCCAAGTGTACATTTGTGGCGAAACAATAATTTGTTCTCCTAAATAGATAGAATGGTATAATCTCTGAATTCCGATATGGCGAAACCTTTTATTTACCAAAATAAAACTAAGAACATCTATTTGATTAACATTATTTAGTACTTTAAGGAGTAGCTCATCTGGTAGTTTCAAAATTGTACTTTGATTGCTTTGGAGATATTGCTGATACTGGGAATCATTATCCACAGAATCATGGGAAATTCCGTCCAACCTAATCACAATAAGAGAATATGATCTTGATAATAATATCAGACAATTTTGCGCAAGACTTCTCAATCTATTATTAGAAGATGGTATTGTTCTTTTGCTTTATTTGTAAATTTATAAGTGTTACAGTTAATTATGATAAAGCTCGGATCCAGTCTATAATTCGTCAGATAATCGTAGAGGGATGGT
>LQMS01002163.1:0-10082 GCA_001657455.1 Spathaspora girioi | reverse complement strand
GCCCGAATCAGGGACATGTCGTAGACCTGTGTGGATGCATCAGAGCTTTGATCCACAGTTTCACCAACTTGAGTGTTGGAATCAATGTCCATTTCAGTGGCCATGATCGTTGATAAAATTTTTATTAAATGAAGATTTAATGATAAGTTTAAAAGGACGAAGTAAATAACACGATTTGACTTCTAATCTGATGTGATACTAGTCGTCTATCGAACTTATTACAGTAGTTGTTGTTGTTGTTTTATACAATAATAATATATATATAAAGCCTACCCTCCTCCTCTTACAATCCTGTTAGGGAAGTGAAAAATTTTCACTTATTCTGAGACCCACAATCCTGGCCAGTCGACGACTTTGGGTCGTGTACTTTGGCCATGACGTGTCAGTTGCACGTAAACAGTATTTCCGCCTGGAATCGGAACTCTCGTTCCTGCACTCAAGCGTCACCTGCATACTATTCACGAACATTAGCTGTTCTAGTGGGGTGGTTACTTTAAATCACCTCACAAATAGATATATATATTCTTGATCAGTGAAGTAGGGATATAGGATTGTCAAAAGTAGATAATGGTTTCTAGTTGCATGTCATGTGAAATTATCTAAATTAAAATGATAGAAATAGTAAGATTATTTGAATATGATATTTGGTTTTTTCAGCGTACCTGATAAGGCAGAGCCGCACACAGCTAAACCACCTCTGTTTTATATCAAGAGGTTGGTATGCTGTTATACCTCAATTATCCAGAAGAGCATTTCAGTGTAAGACAGGGGCAGAACATTTGACAAGTATTGCCCTTCATAGAGCCTTTCTCTGACTTATAATTCCTTCTTTGAAATGATTGAACTTTCATCCCTCTAAAATTACTGCAAAAAATGAAGAGGAAGGGTGTTTCGTCTATTTTACCACTTTTGAATTTCTAAAAGATATAGCAATTCAAATATATGGAACTGAGGATTTTAGGTTAAGGGTTGGAAAATCTTTTGCAGAAGGGGGGTACTTTTCTAAAAGGGATGCATTATCCAATATTTTGAGAAATTTCTAACCAATTTGGTTTATTTTTCAGATAAATTGCCTGCTTAACTTTAAAAATGCAACAGAGATAAAACCGGGTTTTCTTTGCAACTTCCCCATGAAAACCTGGTAGTATCTAAATTTACGTGAATTCGTTGCGTTTAATTATCAGACAGTGTTTCATATGTTCAAATTTCATGTCTTATTATGCCGTAGGCCACCTTTTTTTGCCTCCCAAAATTTAACCGAGGTCGTACCACTCAACTAGATCTCTTGTAGTATTTATAATATATTAATATTGACAATCACAAAATGCTATACAAAACAATATTAGAAAATTCATATATATGATGAATTTGCCCATTTCATATGTAAAACTTCTCTAGTTAATTGGAAAAGGGCAATTTAAAAATATCTATACATCACAATCAAGGAGAAGTGTGTTACATCTAAATATATTGAGATAACCATTTGAAAGCTTCTCCATAACCTGATCTCATAACAACAGAAACCATAAAAACTTCAATTGGTCTAGAACCTTCAGGTAATTTCCCAGTTTCCTTACCACTAGTTTGATATAATCCCAAGGCATTCTTTAATTCCATTTCACCCACAGCAGTTGGGACATCAATTTTGTTACCTAAAATAACAAATGGAACTTGAGATAATTCTTCAATTTTAAATAAAGATTCTAATTCAGCTTTAGATTCAGCAAATCTTTCCGGATCAGCAGCATCTACTAAAAACACAATCCCATTAACTTCTGGGAAATAATCCTTCCATAATCTACGAGCTTGTTGATGTCCACCTAAATCAAACGTGGTGAATCTAACTGATCCAATGGCTAATTCTTCAGAAGTAGGATGCAATGTAGGCTGTAAAGTAGCTAGTCTGTCATTTTTCAACATATGTAAAAGAGTGGTTTTACCGGCATTGTCTAAACCAAGGAATAATAATTTGGCATGTTTATTCCATAATCCTAATGAAGATAAGACGTCTTGAACTAGACACAGTGTTAGTAAAATAAACTTTCAAACTATCTAATTGAGAATAATCCACATACACCAATCGAATAACCACATTTTTATAGTCTATTGGGGGGTTTTTGAGTAGGTATTGATACGATAGGGAAATCACATTCGATTAATTTTGTCGATATGTTTTTTTTGTTGTATACGTCGACAAAAATGTGGGTTTACCCGAGATGCACGTGATATACGATGCGGTCATACCAGTAACCTAGCAATAATGAATGGGAGGCGTTAGTTACCGCATATACGGTTCTATTTTGGGTAACGGTTTTCCTTTAGTCCATTTTTGAGTTTTTTCTTAGATCAGGTCAATGAAACTAACAAGAGTATTTCTACCTTCAAGGCCCTTGGTGCGACTGATAGTGCGTTCTTACACCAACAAGCTGGTACCCGATACCAAGCAAGATGATGACCCAACTTCCAATTCCAATTCGAATTCCCGCATTCCAACCCCTAATGAAACAAACTCAGCTATAGTTGAACGAATGAAACAAATTCTTGAGGATAAGATAACTTCATCCTCCCCAACCACTATATCTTCCATGAAATCAATAGATAGTTCAATTCGTGATATTTATCAGAAATATTCCCCTGAAGCCACTAATATTAAGCAGGCAGAATCATATATCAAGAATGAACATTTACTACAACAGAATAAACATGCACGAGATATATACAATACTCCAGCTTGGAAAGGTGACGAGGCACCTATAGATTCCAATCTTCGTATGATAATTGACAAGACACCCAAACCAATCACGAGATCACTCAAAGATAAGTTGTCGGTGGCAAGGGATATCTCGTTGGATTATAAAATAAACAAGGAACTTGGTATAGACAAGAAAGCAGAGGATGATAACTTTCGAGAATTGTACAAGGAAAGACTTCTTGGTCCTACCCAGTTTATGACGACACCTCATTCGGCATCAGTAGATTTCGTTGATAGTTTAGCATCTAATCGAATAAATGCCACCATCAACCCCCAGGGTCAATTCGATAATCCTGAAATGGTCACTGTAAGAGGGAAACCTTTAAGTAAAGAGCATTTGAAAAACTGTACTGATTCAAATTATTTCATGAATCAAGTGTTGAATAGACAATCGATTCTCCCCCCTTGGATTGAAAGTCAACGTGGGATAAACACCCTGATTGAGAAATTCAGACTGTCGGTAGATGAAATGTGGTTTATTTGGTTATTAAATCGATCAGAAATTTCACCTATTATTCGCCGAGCTAAAACCATTGATGAAATTGAAGATGCGTTTGTTAAACGAGTAAGTTGGTTTGTGTTCAAACCGGAAGAAAGTTTACGTGATTCCGAATTGAGTTATATCAAGGAAAGAGTCACTAGTCTTAATAAAGAGATTCGAGATTATAACTTAAATTGTCCTTCTTCTTCAGGACATAAATTTAAATTAGATGTTGATAAAGAAATCAGCGATTCTTATTGGCGGGCACTTGAGAAGTTCCCCGTGGAAGTAGAAGCATGGTTTGTTAAGAATAAAATGAAAGGGAAATCTCGTCCGCCAGTTTCAAGACTTGATTATCAAGCCTCAACTAGTTCTCCATTCCTTAATCTTTGGGGCGAAGAAGAAGAATCAAGAAAGGGAGTCCATCAAGGACCAGTTAATGAGAAGAATTCTGATACAGAGTTACATATCTGGCAAGCCATAAAGAGTATCTTCAAGTAATTACACAATCGTTCTCTCTATATTCACAAGTGTATATACCCATAAATAATGACGGCAATGACAAATATAAAAATAGCACCTATAGAACCCCAAGTATTCCAAGATATGGTAAATCTTTTCTCGGCTTCATTAGCCAATTGTAAATTATTCATAAACTCAATACTTGTTTGATCTCTTGAGAAATTATTAACCACACGTTGATGACCATTTTCTCCAAGCTCCAACTTAACTTCTTTTGGTTCATTATAATATTTTATCATTATTTTAGCCCATTTTTCAAAATTTGATTCTTCAACATATCCAGTTGCACTCTCCAAATTAGACCCATCATAGTTCACTATCGTTTCTAATGGACCTCCGGAATTAATTGCCAATACGGGAGTACGATATAACATGCTTTCCACGGGGACGATTCCGAAATGTTCTCGTTCAGGAGTATACAACAACATTTGAGCTTGCTTTATCAAACTAACTTTCAAATTGGATCTAACTGAAGGTAAGAATAATACATCAGTAGAAGGAGGCATGACAATTAATTTCCCTCTAATTGTGAAATTTGTTAATTTTAAAGAATCACATAATTCAGTTAATTCTTGTAAATATGTGACATTTTCAGTAACTCGAGCATCATAGCCTCCAGCAATAACTAACCGAACTTTGAATTTACCAGTGATTAATTTCTTCAGTTTATGAAACGATTTAATTGCCAATTCAATATTCTTGGCTCTTTCAAACCGATTTATTGAAAGATAATAATTACAGTCTTTAAAAAACAGTTTTACTTCATCATCAGTCAGTTGGTCGTGTTCTTCTACAGTATCAACACAGGGGTAAATCACTCCTGGTTTAATATGTTTCAAACTGGTGAATGTTTTGTAGAAAATCGACTTGGTGAAATTGGAATTGACAACAATTACATCACTACACCCTGTACTCCATTCTTCCACTTTATCAAATGGAACTCGGTATAATGATTTCACGGCACTTGTACGTTTTGCCAACAATTGATCAGGAAAGTGACAATAGAATAAAACCCGACAATCTTCTCGACTAAACCAACTGACTAAGGGAACACACATGGAAAGTTGATCAATTATAAAGTAATCATATTGAAGAATCTCTTGCGTAACTATAAGCTTCAAAACAAGGTATAATTGACGAATAATAGCAAACACAATATGGAACCGTTTCATTAGCTGGGTAGGAAAGAAATCACCATATACAGTAACCGCAAGTTGTCCCGAACTAACTTCTTCAAAGCAATGTGTAAGGTCACAATGAGAAGTATAGATTTGAATATCATTGTTGAGCAGTTGGAGACCCATTGCTGCGTCAACAACAAGTCTTTCTGCCCCTCCTATCCCTAAATCGGGGTGTATAAATGCAATTCGCTTGCCAATAGCAGGTGGAGGTGGCGATGATAATGTCATACCTTGCTTGTTACCCCCTTGCTTACACGGTTGCATACAAGAGACAAGGTTTGACGCAGATTTATTTTCTCCCACAGGAAAATGACATCGGTACTATATGCAGTACAAATACGAACCACGGTGGATGCAAAAAAATTAAAATTTAATTAATATATAAATTTCCTTTGTTATTACTATACAACAACTTCTATCTTGGCCTGTTCTTCTCTTTCGATCTTCTTTTTCAACTTCTCGGCCTTTCTATCATACTTGGTATCTTCAGGATTAAACCCAGCACCATCACTACCATAAACAGCCCACTCGGGGGTCTCCTTAATATAATCAACATCAACAAATTCTTCACCACTTTCCAATAATTTGAAAAACTTAGGATAATCAATATGAGTATGCCATTTCCCATTAATTTGAAATTTCCTTTGTGCCATTAATATACAACAACTATGGGCATGTTCTGCAGCAATATCATAATCCAAACCTCTAGTTTGTAATTCTTGATTCAAGGCCTCGACAAATTGTTTACATTCATCATAAAATGGAATATTTTGCATGGTTAATGGATTACCATTGCCGTTTGAACTACCACAGAAAGTAGCTCCCTTGACTTCAATTTGTGATGGCATGGCTCGTTCAACCATATCGGCATAACTTTCAATATCTCCCATATTGAATCCCTTAACTAACGTTAACCGGAATACAGTACGTTGATGGGATTGAGTAGTACGAAGAATGTCCAAACATGCCATTAATCTTTCCCAGAAATCACTATTTAAAGGACGATCAACTTTTTTCAAATCAGTCTTTGTCGGAGCATCAATGCTAACATATAATTGAGTAACTTTATTCAATTTAGCTAAATTATCAGGATGTTGAGCATTGCATACTAAAAATGATGAAATATGTTGTTCGTGTAACATACCGACGAATTCATTGATATGAGGATAGAAAATAGGTTCACCCACAAGAGATAATGCACAATGTCTAACTTGAAATGCTTCTTGAAATCTATCCATTTGAATACCAGGAATACCTCTCATTTGTTTAATTTTCAGATAATGTCCTGCTAAGGCTCCATTGAAAATCTTTTCTGGAGGATCAACTTCCCACCTCCAATTGGATTTCGCGACTGGATTAGTTCCATGACGCCAACAAAATACACATTTATTAGAACAGGCCAACGAGGGGGTTGTTTCCATACATAAATGTGATTTTATACCATAAAATGCAAACTTATAACATGAACCCCGGCCACGAAGGGCACTTTTAGTCCATCGACATATCTTAACTCCAGAATGTGAACCAACAATGGTATAACCTTGTTTAGTTAATGATTTAAACGTGGGAGAATCCTTAGCCACCATTTGTTTCGTCTCTGAATTTCCAATGTCAGATGTCGACCCTTGGGTTTTACGAATGATATTCCCCATTTCTTCAACATCAACCAAGGTTTCAGAATCAGTAGCACCTTCACTATCTTCTTCGTTATCACTATCATCAACACTATCATTTTCGTCAATATAGAATGGTTCTTCATCAATCAACAACTCAGTGAAATTGTCAATCCATTCTTGGGCTTTTGTTTCACCTTCATGTTTCATACATACAGTTCCAACAGGGAACAATCTTCTCCCACCTAATTTACCCATCCATCTATCGGCCAATTTCGCTTGATAACAAAATTTATCTCCATTCCAAGATTCAGAATCTCCTAATCCTAAAACAGCAAATCCGAGTAAATTACGTAATGGATATTTGTCAACTCGGAAATCTTGATACGTGTCTTGTAAATGTTCCAAGAAATAATCTATAGGTGAATCGGTTTCATAAGAGGGTAACACTAACAAGTATACATTTTTAACTTGATTATCTTCTTCATTTTGAGGAGTTCTAAGAAAATATTCTTCCAAATCATCTAAATCATCGTCAAGACTTAACATTTTGGGAGTATGACTCAACCCAATACTTTCGAGTTTATTGGCGAGGGATTTGGCTATTCGGTGAGATGAACCAGTTAATGTAGTATAAAACACATATATTTGTGCTTGTTTAGGTAAATCAACCAAGGTTCTCGATAGTTGTGGTTGCGCATCTATGATTGGTTTCTTGGCTTTGAATACTTTAGGAGATCTCTTAGCTCTTGAACGTCTGACACTAGCACTTGCACTAGCGGTGGTAGGACTCGTAGTTGGTACGAAGGAACTAGATGTGAATGATGTTGAAGTGAAATCAACCGCATAAATGGGTGAAGATTCCAGAGGAGATTTATTATTCTCCACCTTATCGGTATTACTATTGACAGGATTATATAATATAGAAAGAACTATAGTAGCAAGAACAAATGACCATCTTCCTCCTGAAATCAAGTAAATTATACTGCAAGCAGCATGTATTATTTTACCACTTCCCATCTTAGCTGTTTTTCCTATTGAATAATTATTTAACTTTGACGTATTTGAAATATTTTCAATTTGTATGGCTGAGATGAATCAAGCAAAAAAAAAAAAGAAAAAAATAATCGGAGGTGGTCGTGTGCCAAGGTTCAAAAAGTTTTGCATTGTTATTCAAGACAGCATTTAGTAACTAGCAACAGCAAGGAATGGGGAAACCGAAAGCGATAAACAGTCTCGCTAGATCCTTGTAAGATTTTGCCATGCTTCGATTGAATTTCCAAAATCATCACATTAACAAGCTTACGCGTAACCGAGTTATTGAGCTGTAATGTATTTTGTCCTTCGAACTAAACGATCCCAATTCAAAGCCAGTGACCTTTTTCTAAAAGCCATGAGTCATATTACTAGATACAAATTTACCTTAACTTTTCAGCTAGAATCAATTCTTACGAACACCAATTCGTTCATCTCTACTTTGGTTGTCTGGCTTGGAGTTGTTACCACTAGATGAAGATCCCGGTTTGTAATTAAGATTCAAAAAGTCGTTACCACTTATTTGCTCTTGTAATAATGTAGAGTTGGGTTGATGGTGTTGCTTATATTGTTCCTCTTCTCGGTGTTGTTGTGCTGCTTGCTGTTGTTGCTGCAATTGCAATTGTTCTTGTTGTAGCGATTCATCATATTCTAAAATATCTTCTGGAGACAATCTGATTTTTGTAGCTGGTCTTCTTAACATTGTTGCATATACTATATATTATCAGTTAAATTAGAAACTAACTAGTTTTTTGGCCAAATGTAAGTTGTTTAAAACATCAACAAACGAACCAACGAATAAACAACGCACAGAAAAAAAGAAATCTCCCTGGAAACGATCCAAACTTTAAAAATCGTTAATTTTTTTTTGCTTCGTTTCTCTGTTTCCAATTATCAGACGATCACAGGGGGTCTAGGAGCAACCATCACCGTACGACGACCTACAATTCTACCCCGCCGATCTTCAATCATTGATTGTTTAACACATTACATAGTGTGTTCTAATATTTTACACAAACTCCACTGAAACCGCAAAACCCTTAACCAACAAATACAAACAGTTTTACAGGTTTTTCCCTATTTTTTACTGTTTGTCAAAAACCTTTACTAATCGAGATAATTTCAATAAGTGATAGCCACAGAAAGCATATAGAACCTAATCTGGTAGAATTCCCAGCATTTTATTTTATTATACTTCCAGTTGCACGACATACAGATATATTCATAATATAAGTATACCGTCTACCTTTGTCACATCATCAAATCTCGATTATACAAACCAACCCCCACTTGCTGTTTCAAACAAGAATATGTCCACAAATTCGAATCAAGTAATTACGTTAGCACAAGTCAATTCACTTTCACCAGAACCTCTTGACAATAATACAAAACCGTTAATTTGGAAAGATTTTGGTGTTTACTTAGATAAAAGAATTACCATACATAACAACAACAAAAGTCAGGACCAATCTAACAGCACATCCACCGAGTTAAACAAGTTCATCACTAGTTCATATCCTGACAAGTCATACTTGTCACAAAATATAATCTATAAGATCTGTAACTCGTGTCAACGTCCTATTGGTACCAAGATTTTAAAAGATCATTACACCAAGTGTGTTGAAATGAAACAAAAGAGACAAGCCGATCAACCAGATATTAGTAATATGTCGCCCAAGAAGAAACGAGGAAGAGGTGCAGGTACTGCTCTAGAAATCGAATCATCGGTTGATAGTTCAAGAAATTCAACCCCTATGCCTACAAACAACTCCGCCACTCCAGGAATTGCTACTGCCGCCACCGACTCCCAACCAGTTAAACCCAAGAAGAAATATAAGAAATCACAAACCCAAAAGGAAAAGGAAGCAGCCAATGCCGCTGCTGCCGCTGCGGCAGCTCTGAGAGCAGCTGCCTTAGCTACATCATCACCCATTGAATCCAAACGAGAACCCAAGAAGAAAAAACAACCTAAACCAAAAGCCGTGGCCAAGCCCAAGGGACCAGTTGATGTCGAGAAACAATGTGGGGTTGTCCTTTCAACAGGAGGATTCTGTGCTCGTTCATTAACATGTAAGACCCATTCAATGGGAGCTAAACGTGCCGTACCAGGTAGAAGTGCCCCCTATGACGTATTATTACAACAATATCAAAAGAGGAACCAAGCTAAGATTGCTCATTCGCATGCTCTTGCTGCTCAACGAAGGGAGAATGCTGCGTTCCATGGTGGTGGCGAACATGATCATGATATGAATCTGGTTAATTATAACAAGATTTTAGATCCCGATGAAGAAACTCATTTGGTTTTGGAAGGTCTTTCCAAGAATAATCCAATACCTTTAGAAAGAAAGATTATTATACCTGTAAGGTATCGTCATAGATTCCTTCAAGCCAGGGAATTTTACGCTAATGCGTTAATCATTTCCCCTCATCACCATCATAACCAACAACAACAACAACAACAACAACAACAACAACAACAACAACAACAACAACAACAA
>LQMS01002164.1:0-10201 GCA_001657455.1 Spathaspora girioi | reverse complement strand
ACTGTAAAAATAAATCAACAATTTTTCTTTTTTTTTTTTTTTTTTTACTTATGGCATTAAGGAAAACTATATACAGTACTTTAAAAATCCTATAGAAAATCCTTGGGAGATCCGATTTTGTTGATTGGATTTAAGTAATGATGGTCATATTTTCCACTGTCATATTTTTTTTCACTTGAGGAATAGAACGTAAATCATCATTTGCCTGCGTTCCGAACAATTTTGTGCAACGGGATTAACTATATAGCTATATAGTTGTTTAGTTTTCCTCAATACCACAAGTGAAAAAAAAAGTACTTTTTTTCGGCGATAAACTTAACTTTTTGCAGATTAATAGTGATGTCATGATTCATTTGTGTGGGAAAAAAGAAAGTTTTACATGTTGATAATGACCGCAACAGTAACATGTAAAAAATGTCAGCGAAGTTCGAAATCAATTTTTTAGATTATAAATTGTAGCATCTCCTTGGTTTTTAAGTTTTGATTTAAACCGTTTTTTTAGATAAGATTGCTCTTACATATACGAAAGTTTTGCATTTCATTTAGTTAGAGTGTTGTTTATTAGTTGAATAAAACATCATCCCACACGACAACCTGTTGTTATTTTTTTTGCAATTATTTTTTCCTGTTTCCAAATAGATAACACACAACACACGTTGGTTCATCCTTTTTGTTGTAAGTTGAATCCCAGACACAATAGCTCATCCAACCAATAGACATAAAAACATAAACTTGACAAAAGATTTCTTTGTGTGTGTGTCTTTTTTTTGAAACTATTGCAAAGTCCTAACCCGTTGGTCCATTTATAAAACTTCCCTTCCTTTCCTTTATTTCCGTTGCAAACCTGTGGTATTTTAGAAAGCCAATATCTGTTGCGCCCAAATTTATTCTGATATTTTCTACTCAACGTAATATATCTAATACAATTTCAATTATGGGAAAAAGAAATATATTACAGTATCAAATGGAGCACGATCATGAAACCGACTTAGATTCAACCCCTTCTGAAGATCAAGAGCAAGAACAACCAACTAACGTTATGAAAAGAACAATTGCAGCTCATGATAATTTCCCATTTACATTATCAGGACAATCTACCAAAGGTGAATTTTTAGATAATAATCGTTATTTTGTCGATTCAGTACGTCATAATCATGGAGATTTGGTATTTCAGTTGAATGGGAAAGGTCAATCACCTCATACGTTATGGATTGGATGCTCTGATTCTCGTGCTGGTGATCAATGTTTATCAACCTTACCTGGTGAAATATTTGTTCATAGAAATATTGCTAATATTGTTAATGCAAATGATATTAGTAGTCAAGGGGTTATTCAATTTGCTATTGAAGTTTTAAAAGTTAAAAAGATAATTGTTTGTGGTCACACTGATTGTGGGGGGATTTGGGCTTCATTATCTAGAAAAAAAATTGGTGGAGTATTAGATCTTTGGCTTAATCCGGTTAGACATATCCGAGCAGCTAATTTACAACTATTAAATCAATATAGTAATGATCCCAAGGAGAAGGCAAGAAAATTGGCTGAATTAAATGTAATTGCTTCAGTTACTGCTTTGAAAAGACATCCAAGTGCTTCATTGGCTCTTAAAAATGGAACTATTGAAGTTTGGGGGATGATGTATGATGTTGGCACAGGATATCTTTCCGAAATTGAAATTCCTGACGATGAATTTGAAGACTTATTTCATGTCCACGATGAACAAAATGAAGATGAATTCAATCCACATTAGATACCTATAGATATAGACTTTTTTATAGAAGATAGAATATAAATATATATATCCTGACTAGATTTCTTTAATCTTTTATCTATACTTTACATACAAATTGATTAGATGTTATTGTAAGTTGTTGTTGAGTCATGGTTGTCCCATTTCAAATTAAATCTTCCCTCAGGAACTCGATATTCTTCAACTGCTTTTAATACTTCTTCAACTGTATTGGCAACCTTAATAATATCTCCATTTTTCACCGACACGAATTCAGAATCAATTGAAACTTGAATAAATTTTAAAAATGAATCAAAGAACCCATTTATATTAAAAATTACAATTGGTTTATTATGAATATTTAATTGTTGCCAAGTAACAACTTCCATAAGTTCTTCTAAAGTTCCATAACCACCAGGGAGAGCGACAAAAGCGTTTGCTTCTTGTCCCATTAATCTCTTTCTAGTATGCATATCTTTAACCAAGGTAGTGTGACCATACTCCTTGGAATCTGGAATCGGAGTCAATCCATTATGATTATCAATAGATTTGGTTAAGATTACATCAACTTCAGTTCTTTCACGAGAAATTAATGCTTCAGGGATAATTCCATGAACATATCCTCCTTTAGATGCACATCCATTGGCAACCTCGCCCATTAATCCAGTGGATCCACCTCCATAAACTAACCCCCATTGTTTTTCAGCAACAGCATTTCCCAATTGTTTTGCTTGAACTGCAAATAATGGATCGTTACCAAATGATGAACCGCAAAATACACATAGCTTCGTAACAGGAGATGACATGTCTATTAATATTTGGCTTAGTCGTGTGAGCTTAGGTGTATATTTTGAAATAATTGAATTTCTCTGAATGTGCTGGTTGGAGGTTATATTTTTCAAAATCTTTCTATGCCACCCGGATAGATAGCGTGCGGGTATGCCGCGGAGACAACCTTTTTCTTGGCGACCAATATGTCGTATTTAGTTTTTGGCAGAATTTACTATACATTTTAGACCTGGGGATCTAAAAGTATCCCATAACAAAGTGCTGAGACTTCTATTTTCTTGCGTAAAACTTTTATAGCATAGTTATTCACCTACTGAAGGAGGTAACTTTGTTTATTTGAAGGAAAAGGGATAGGCCCAATAATTTCGGCAAGATTTCGCAACAAAGCTATATAAAGATTTTATCATCAAGTCAAGGACTTGTATGAAAACTTCGCTTAAACAGAACTGGAAGTATTGTAAGTGCTGAATCGATGAAAGATTTTACATAGTTATGCGGAAGTTGGCGGCTCTTTGACTTCATCCAAACCTGTTCGTTGCTTGTGGGTGGATTAAATATCAAGAACATACTATGCAGTACCGAATAAATTTAAGATGAGCTGCTTACCTTTTTTGGAAATTTTAAAAATTTATAATAGTACACTAACGAAGATAACTTTTGAAATATAAACAAACAACATGAGTATGTCAGATGATGAAGGTTTTGATATTGCAGGTTCTCTTGGTTTAAATCAAGAAGAAGATGACTATTCTTCTGACGAAAACGAGGATGAAATTCAAGATGAAATCATTGCTAGTGATGAAGAAGCAGAAGACGAAAAGGAGAAATCTAAACCAAATACTACCAAGAAACAACAACAACCAGCTTCGTTTCCGTCGCTTGAATTATCAGATACTGAAGAAGATGGAAAGAATGACGACGAAGATTTAAGTTCATATTTTGTAGCCAATAATCCTACTGCCAAAAAGGCAAAAGCAGGTTCATTTGCATCATTTGGACTTTCTAAATTCT
This sequence comes from Spathaspora girioi, assembly GCA_001657455.1. Lineage (NCBI taxonomy): Eukaryota > Fungi > Ascomycota > Pichiomycetes > Serinales > Debaryomycetaceae > Spathaspora > Spathaspora girioi. The sequence goes on along the minus strand of LQMS01002164.1, from coordinate 6,675 downwards.
TATTATCTAACATTGCCAAGAAGGGGTTCAAGCAACCAACTCCAATTCAAAGAAAAACCATCCCTTTGGTTATGGAAAATAGAGATGTTGTTGGTATGGCTCGTACTGGTTCTGGTAAAACTGCTGCATTTGTATTACCATTAATTGAAAAATTAAAAGTAAGATCGGCTAGTGGTGTTCGTGCGATTATATTATCACCTTCTCGTGAATTAGCGTTACAAACTTATAAACAAGTTAAAGAATTTAGTCATGGTGGTGGTTGTAATTTACAAACTACTGTATTAATTGGTGGTGATACTTTAGAAGATGATTTCTCGAAATTGGTTTCTAAACCAGATATTATTGTTTGTACTCCTGGTAGATTCTTACATTTAAAAGTTGAAATGGATTATGATTTACTGACAATTCAATATATTGTATTTGATGAAGCTGATAGATTATTTGAAATGGGGTTTGCTATACAATTAAACGAATTGTTGGCTTCTTTACCTCCTCATAGACAATCGCTTTTATTCTCAGCTACATTACCTAGATCTTTAGTAGATTTTGCTAAAGCGGGATTAAGTAATCCTGTTTTGGTTAGATTGGATGCTGAAACTAAATTATCAGATCAATTACAAATGGCATATTTTACTACCAAGAAGAATGAAAGAGAAGCTAACTTGTTATATATTTTACAAGAAGTAATTAAAATGCCTTTAGGTAATCCGGAGCAAGTAAAGAAGTTAAAAGATATGGACAAGAGACAAGTTGAATCTGATGAAGAAGCAGAAAACAACAACGACAGTAAGAAGAAGAAATATAAATTCAAAAAGGAAAGAATGCCTTCAGCTAATCAATTACCTTCAGAATTCTCAACCATAGTATTTGTTCCTACTAAACATCATGTTGAATATGTCACGAAAATGTTAAGAGATGCTGGATATCTTGTATCTTATATTTATGGTACTTTAGATCAACATGCAAGAAAGAATCAATTATATCAATTCAGAATTGGTTTAACTCATATAATGGTCGTTACAGATGTTGCAGCTAGAGGTATTGATATTCCTGTTTTGGCAAACGTTATCAATTTCACATTACCTGGATCTTCAAAAATCTTTATTCATAGAGTTGGTAGAACTGCACGAGCAGGTAGTAAAGGGTGGGCATATTCTATAGTTAATGAAAGGGAATTACCTTATCTTTTAGATTTGGAATTATTCTTGGGAAAGAAAATTTTATTAACTTCAATGTATGAAGCTAAATGTGAAGTATTAAAGAAAAAGCAAGCTGGTGCTGGTTATATCCCTCCAAAAATTAATTATACTGAAAGGTTAATTCTTGGATCAATTCCAAGATTAGATTTAGAAACTTTTCAAGAATTGTATGAGAATTTGCTTCGAAATAATTATGAATTAAAAGTATTAAAAGACGTTGCAGCTAAAGGAGAGAAATTATATCATAGAACAAGACAAGCAGCTTCACCAGAATCACTTAAACGTAGTAAAGAAATTATGGAAACTGGTTCATGGGATGATCAACATTTATTATTTGGACCTAATTTAGAAAAGCAAAAACATGATTTCTTGGCCAAATTACAAAATAGAAATCTTAAGGAAACTGTATTTGAGTTCAATAAGAAGGGTAACGATAAAGATGAAAACAGTCTTGTTGGATTCATGCATAGAAGAAGACATCAAATTGCTCCAATTCAACGTAGAGCTAAAGAACGTCGAGAATTATTACAAAAGGAAAGAAATGCCGGGTTAACTCATGGTATTGAGGATGAAATTTTACACGAAGAAGGTGAAACTGGATATTACAACGACGCTGATGAACAAGAATTACAACAAGTTTTTGAAGATGCTGATGATATAAATAACAAGAAGAACAAAAAGACATATAGAGATCCTAATTTCTTCCTTAGCCATTATGCTCCAGCTTCAGTAATTCAAGATCAACAATTAGCAATCTCATCTTCGTTTGCTAATGATGCTCAAGCTGCCACCTTTGATTTGGACAATGATGACAAGATCCAAAAGAATAAACAAACTATGGCATGGGATAAGAAAAAGGGTAAATATATAAATTCAAAATCTACTGATGTTAAATATATTATTGGGGAAAGTGGTCAAAAGATTCCTGCTACTTTTAGATCAGGTAAATTCGATGAATGGAAGAAAAAGAGAAGCGCTAATTTCACAACTGACAATACCAATGATAACAATAATACCAACAGAAATAAGAGATTCAAACATACCAAAGTACAAACACCTAAACTTCCTGACAAGTTCAGAGATGACTATCATAAGCAAAAGAAAAAGGTTGAAAAAGCAGTTGGAACTGGTATACAAGTTAGGGGTTATAATAAACCAGGTCATCAACAAGAAATTAAATCCACTGAACAAATTAGAAAGGCAAGATTATTAAAGGAAAGTAGAAGAGCCAAGAATGCTCGTCCAAGTAAAAGAAAGTAAACTACAGTAAAATAAAAATAAAATAAAAGTTATCTATTTTTTCGTTATATATATCTATATGTATAGATCAATCAATCCCAGTTTGATCTTCTTCCACCCCTGCTGTAAGGATGGTATCCTCTTGTTCTTCTACTATACCCTCCTCTTCCTCTTGAATTGAAGCCTGGACCTGTTGGGGGTGCTCTCCTGGGACCTTTTGGTAAATTAAGTCTTCTTTGATCACGGTGATAATTATCATCATTGTCATATCCTCCTCGGTTATAGTCTTGATGGTTTTCTTCCATTTGGTCTTGATCCTGGTAGTGGTGGTCTTGAGATTCTTGATCGTTTGGTGGAGCATCGTCATTTGCTTGTTGCTGTGGATTTAATGGTTGGCCAGAAGGTTGTTGATCTGACGAAGAGTCAGGGGTTGATCCTCCGACAGCACCAGCAACACCTCCTGCAGCTGCTTGTTGAGCTTGTTGATACATAAACCACTGATAATATCTCATATATTCTTGATTCATAGCTGGGTTCATTTGTTGCTGATACATTTGTGCTCCTGCTCCTCCATATGGGGAAGCACCGTAGGCACCAGCACCAACAGCACCAGCTCCTCCATAGTAATTCGAAGATTGCTGTTGTTGCTGACGCTGTTGTTGTTGCATCATTACATTTTGTTGATGTTGGCCTCTAGGTTCCGCACGTTTAACTTCCATGGCTCTACCCTTCAAACTTAAATATTTAGTAACAGTTACTCTATCTACTGCATCAGGTGAATCATAAGTGATAAACCCGAATCCTCTTGATCTACCAGTATCTTTATCAACCATCAATTGAGCATCAATAATAGAACCATATTGGGCAAAGAAATCATAAAATTCCTTTTCAGTAACTAATGGATCAATACCACCTACAAAGATTTTTCCAACACGATCTTGCTCGTCTCTTGCAATAGCTCGTTTAGGATCAATCAATTTTCCATCTAAAATATGGTCAACTTTAATAACTTCATCAACCGACTTGGGATCTTCAAAGGTTAAAAACCCAAATCCTCGAGATCTTCCTGTGGCAGAATCTCTCATGATTGTAAAATCAAGAACCAGTCCATACTTGGAGAAATAATCTCTAAGACCTTCTTCGGTTGTATCCCAATTAAGTCCACCAACAAACATCTTACCACTGTCTCTGCCTACTTGAGATGGTTGATGTTGAACAACTGGGGCCACAGGAGGAGTAGCACCTCCAGCCCCACTGGCTGGAGGGGGAGGGACTGGTGGCATTCCTGGAAATTCCTGAGGGAGAGGAGGTTGTCCTGGAACTCCTGGCAATGGAGCAGCTGCCATTCCTTGTTGTTGCTGTTGTTGATAATATTGTTGATATTGCAAATATTGTTGGTATTGCGCAGGATCCATCTGTGGCGGGGGTGCAACACCACCTGGAACAGTTTGTTGTTGTTGTTCTGGTTGTGGCTTTTCCTCAGTTTCTGGAACGGCTTCTTGCTTTTGGGACTGATCTTGTTTGTTCTGATTCAGTTCTTGGGTTTGTTCGGTCGTTACTGTTGACTCCACAGCAGCAGCACTTGCGGTGGTGGGTGCAGCAATAGTCGTGGCATCTTGAGAGACACCGGCGGATTCTGGTTCAGTGGATATTGGTACATCATTTACCTGGGGTTTCGTTGATGTTTCATCATCTTCACCGCTAAAAATCGACTGTTAGTACTTATGACTCTCATTCACATAACAAAACTGAATAAAAAATTTTCAGCTTTTTGATTTTAAAAGTGATACATACTAAAGATCTTCAAAAAGAGCTTCGTCGTCGTCAATGTTTGACATGGCTAAAATATTAACTAACTATAAGGGAAAAAACTATAGGGGGTAGTAATTTGTGGAATACAAGCTAAATAATACTGTTAAGATTTTCCGGTATGGGCGAATATGAATTTTTTTGGTATAGTTTTATTGAATGGGAATGTATACAACTAAACAAAAACTATGTATCACTTTACACAGATCTATATTTGCTATTCTAGTTGCCCTTTGGTAAGAATTTTAAAATAAAACTGAATCAATCAATTAATCAATATTAATATTCAAATCGTTGGCTTTTCAATTATACTTCTAACTTCCTCTAAAACAGTAACTGTTATTCAAAAGTATCTTGTCTATAATCAACAATAGGAAAAGGAGTAATTGGTTCTTTACTTTGTTGAACAAGTTGCTATTTTTTTTTTCTTCCATTGAAAGAAAAGAGGGATGGCGAAATGGTTTTTGCACGACTATTTATTACTAGGTTTTTAAAGCAGAAATATGTTGAACTTCTTAAGCTAGAAATTATTAAAAGAAAGACCATAGAAATAATGAATAGCATGAATAATAAATAAAGCCAATTTTCGTCAAGCTTGCATCAAATGCTTATTATTCGATAGTCATTTGTTGCAAAAAGCATTCTTTAGACACGTGCTTTAGAAGTCCATCACCTTTAAAAGCATAATGAGGTAAAGCTTAAAGATCAAGTAAAACTATTTTCTGAGCCGCACGAAGCCCTTTTTTCGTTTTCTTTTTTTTTTCAATCTAATATAGGTAGTGCAAGCCATAAGTTATCTTGTAATATAGATCTGAACAATGAAGGAGTATTTGATATATTTTGCCCAAGCATATCCCAACTTCAGAACAGCTGAACTTGAATCCTTGGCCGATTTATATAATATCAAACTAGATTTAAATTGTCATGATGAAAAGAGCCCATTTTTGATTGTTCAATTAGAAAACGATGAACATGCAAAGAAAATAATAGAAAGATCGATTCTTGCTAGAGGAATTTATGAATTATGGGGCCATGGGTCAACATATGAAGAGTTACATCGAAATGTTCAAGAAAAATCAGCAGATAAATTTGAAATTTATAAGCATGATACTTTTAAATTCAATTTTGAAGGATTTATGGGAAGTAAAAGTAAAAAGGAACAAATTGAAATTATTGAATCGTTTGGATACCTTGAATTTGAAGGTTCGATTAATTTGAAGAAACCTCAACAAACTTATACAGTTTTAGAAGAATATAAGGTAAATGGAATGGAAAAAGCAAATATTCCTTTAAAACTTTGGTTTGGTAGACAAATTCAATTAAGTGCGAGAATGAATAATATTTTAGATAAATATGATTTAAAAAGAAGAAATTACATTGGTACAACATCATTTGACGCCGAATTGTCCTTGGTAACTTGTAATATTGCCCAAGTTGATTCTGGCAAAGTAACATATGATCCTTTCACAGGTACTGGATCATTCTTAGTAACTGCAGCTTCCTTTGGGGCTTTACCATTGGGATCTGATATCGATGTGCGAATGCTTAGAGGTAAAAGTGAAAAATTTAATATTCGACAAACATTTAAACAATACGGTACTTTGGGACAATATGTTGATGTTTTAACTATGGATTTCACAAATAATGCTTTCAGAAATACTTTTGTCATTGACAATATAGTGTGTGATCCACCTTATGGAGTAAGAGAAGGTCTTAGGGTATGTGGGGCTAAGAATCCTGAAAAGGCAATTGGAAGAGAGCACCATGAAATAGATGGAGAAAAAGCACATTTGAGACGTGATTTTATCCCACCTAAAAAGCCCTATGAATTATCTAATTTATTAGATGATTTATTGCTGTTTGCAGCTTCTAGATTACCAATTAACGGAAGGTTGGCATTTTGGATGCCAACTGCAAATGATGATTTTCAAGTCAATCAAATACCTCAACATGAGAATTTAGAATTACTTTACAATTTAGAACAAGAGTTTAATAAGTGGTCAAGAAGGCTATTAGTTTATACCAAGCGAGGTGAATCATATATAGGGGAAACTAGAAACGGATTGAAAGAAGAAAATATCAAAAACTTTAGAGAACGATATTTCCGAGGATTTAGTGAAAAGAGTAGGTAAATTGCACCATCGAACAAAACATGCACAAAAAAAGATTCCTCGATAAATATTTTCATAGACGGGAGGAGGCATGTAGAGGCAATGATAGACAGCCAAAGGTGTAGAAAATATATATTACATAGTTAGTTAAAAGCATACTAAGAAAGCACCAACGCTAACTGAAAGCGGCGAATTAGAATAATAACAATGTAACAGCCCCTCCTTATTGAAACATTAACGGAATTAACACCTCAACCTAGAGTTGATAATTATTTCTATTGCCCATAAACCAGCTACTACTTCCAAATCAGAATGTA
>LQMS01002165.1:0-10439 GCA_001657455.1 Spathaspora girioi | reverse complement strand
CTCAAGAATTATTAACTATCAATCCTCCAAGTGGAGAATCATGTGAACTGTTCCTTGGTCCTTATATTCAATTTGCTGGAGGTTATGTTCAAACTGATGCCCAAGGACAATGTGAATTTTGCCCAATGAATTCTACAAATCAATTCTTGGTTAGTGTTAATTCTATATTCAGTGAAAGGTGGAGAAATTGGGGGATTTTTATAGCATTCATTGCTATTAATATTATCTTGACAGTTTTCTTGTTTTGGTTGGCAAGAGTTCCAAAGAGAAGTCGTCAAAGAAAACATAAGAGAGATTAGTGTTTTAGATGTTTATAGATGATAATGATACATAACATTAAATAATTTTACGTATTTTATTTGGTCATATAGCGGACCAATATTATTTTTACGACAGGGCATAAATCTTTTCTTTCCCATTTTGTGTGGTTTTAATTTCTTTCTAAATTGAACCCATTTAAATAGGTTGAATTGCACGATTGGTAGACTTTGACTGTAGTTTGTGTTACAAAGCTTACCCAGATGACCCCGGTTCCGCACGAATACGAGCGATGGTAAAAATGACAACGTTCCTGCATACACTGTAACCAAATATCACCCCAACTTTTCGGGTCATGCATTTCACAAGTCTTACCACTTCATTCATACCTATATTCTTTATACAGAACCAAGATAAACACCTTAAAATGACGATTCCGGAGCACTTCATTGAATTAAACACCCCTTCGAAGAATCTTGACATCATTTCTGACTTGAAGTTCTCTCCAACCTCTAGCCATGATCAATTATTAGTAAGTACTTGGAATAATGAAATATTAATATACGAGTTACATAATTTACTTATACCACATGAACCACCTCCAATTGCGCCAGTACAGATCTTTCAAACCAAAGATACTCCCTTGTGTTTGTTATCTACTTCAACTACTTCATATGCTGGATTACTTGATGGTACTGTACGAGAATTAGATTTTGAAAATTTAAAACTAGGTAACAACATAGCTAGTGAAGCTAACGAAAATGAAATTAATGGGGGGATAAACAATATTTGCCATGTTTCTAGTTTGAACTCGATAATTTGTAGTACCTTCAGCGGGAAATTGCAGTTAATTGATCAAAGACAACGTAGTGAATTAGCTCAAACATATCAGAATAAGGCTAAAATACTCACTATGGATGTTTCGGATAAATATCTTACTTGTGGGTTAACTAGCAACGTGATTGAGATTTATGATTTTAGAAAATTACAAGCCCCATTACAAACACGACAAGTTGGACTTAAATATCAAATTAAGGATTTAAAGACATTTCCTAATAACGAAGGGTTTGCTCTAAGTACAATTGATGGGCGAGTATCAATTGAATATTTTGACTCGTCTCCTGAGATTCAAAATTCGAAAAGGTTCACATTTAAATGCCATAGACATTTGGATGAGAATACTGGAGCTGATTTAGTGTATCCAGTCAATTCAATTGCATTCAATAAACAATATAGCACGTTGTTTACCAGCGGTTCGGACGGGCTGATATGTTTGTGGGACTGTGACAAGAGGAAACGAATGAGGCAATACCCTAAATTTTTAAGTCATGAATGTGAACCAGAAAGTATTGTGAAGATTGGATTAAATCATAGCGATGAATTAATTGCGGTAGCTACCAGTGATGATAATTACAAGAGAAGAAGAAGACTTTCGGAGGGACAAAATTCAAGAGCTCCTTCAAGATTATATGTAAAGCGATTAACGCCAACTGAATGTGTGCCCAAGAAGTAGATTAATAATAACGCAAACAGTTAGAAATTTTTATATAAACTATAAACTATCCGTAGCACTTGTTAAACTATAATTTGTACTTCTTGAAACAGTATGTAGGATGTGTTAAGTGGGACTTAAGTGGGGCATTAAAGAACTCGGAAAAATTCACCTCATCGCATCTAATGCAACACTGCAAAAGCTATGAACGACAAAGACTTTTCAAATATAACCGACAAATTCTTAACATTCTTGTATGATAATAATGTCACGATATCTCCAAAAGTACAAGTATACGACCTTCGCACGATTAATCAAGGGCGGGGTATAATTGCGTTGGAAGATATCTCAATTGATGAGACTCTCTTCTCAATTCCTGACAAAGTCCTTTTAAACTCAACGAACAATTCTCTTATCCTTGACCAGCCTGAGCTTTCTGACAATCTTGCTGATTTGGAGAATGAATGGGATGCATTGATTCTTGTGTTGTTATACGAGTGGAAAGGTAAAGAATCCAGTAAATGGATGAATTATTTGAACGTGTTGCCGGATTTACATTATCAGTTTGATGAATTGCTATTCTGGAATGAAGAGGAATTACAAAGGTTGAGGCCGCTGGGAATTTTAGAAAGAGTGGGAAAAGACAAGACTGTAGAGATGTATGATCGGTTAGTGGGTATTGTTGATGATTGGAATATTGAAAAGCTAAAGGGAATGACCATGGATGAATTTACAAAGATTGCTACTGTTATCATGTCATATTCCTTTGATGTTGTTGCTAGTGTTGAAGAAGACGACGAATTGGAGTATATAAAATCAATGGTTCCGCTTGCAGACACTCTAAATGCAGATACGCATCTTAACAATGCCGTACTTACTTATAACAAGGATCAAGAACTTGTAATGACTTGTATTAAACCTATCAAAAAGGGCGAACAAATATACAATACCTATTCTGATCATCCAAACGGTGAAATCTTAAGACGATATGGATATGTCGAACCTAAAGGGTCTAAATATGATTTTGGTGAAATTAAGTTGACTACAATCGCCACATATTTCTCGCAATTTATGTCTGAGAAACTTGTGTTTGATATTCTAGAATTGATTACTCAAATATCACAAGAAGAAGACGAAGAGGAGGAAGTTGTTAGCGAGTCTTATGATTGCTATTCAAGTAAGGAGGTCAATCTTACCCTTGTGTTTCTTATCCAATTGCTCGCCATAATTAGTTTAATCCACAAGGAGAGTCCAATTGAGGCTGAGATTGAAGCGATCACGAGAATCTACAAGAAATGCTATCAACTAATTGAATCTAAAAAGGTAACGTCGGCCTTTGTTAAGAATTATACTGAAATTCTTCAAATTAGATTAAACGAATACCCTGCAATTTCCAAAGAACCATATGATGATGAGTACCAACAGTCACGAAAATATATGGCCGAAGTGGTTTTGAAATCTGAATACCAATCCATTGCCAATTGTTTAGATGTAGACTCAACTTTAGCTAATACATTACAAGCTCCAGTTAAAACTATTGAGGATGACAAACTTTTAAGAAATATCTTGAAAAAAAGAATCAACCAAGGCCCACTTGATCAAACTAAACGTATTAAAAATTGATTTATTCCTAAATATATAACCAATACATATCATAAACACTAATAAAAATAAATTAAAAGCCAAAACTTATATCAACCCGAATTGAAAATATCTATTTAAACTCACTGACTTTTCCACTGCGTCAATGTCACTTCGCCCGTCCTACTGCTTCTCTCATCTTGTTGTTGTTGCTGCATTCTTACTTCTTCTATTGTCTTTACCACTAGTTGTTTAGGACGAACAACCTGGAACCCTCGCTCGATCTCACCTGAATTCTTCTTGTTCCACAACGGTATCCTGGTTATAATCTTATCCAAAATACCACCAGTTTCTTCCAGTCGATCACTCTGGGTATTTTTTTCATCCCATTCTTTTCTTCTTGAATCCCAAAGTTCCTTAATTTCAGGATCAATAGCATCCATGAAATACTTTTGATATATTTGATCCCCTTCTCTAACTTTATAATCTACGTGTTTGCGTAAACTACTGACTTGTAATTCGGGAGCATTTATCGAGATTGCTGAATCTTTTTCTTCGTCTACACTAGTCAAGTTCACCCCATTCTTTGGAATTGATAAGGATGATCCTTCACCGTTACTCGTACTAGTGCTAGTGCTCATTCTTGCCAATATCTGGGCACTCTTTCTCCTATAATAATAATCTTCCTCGTCATCGTCGTCGTCGTCGTCCATTTCTTCGTCGACTATAGGAACGCTCCTTCGTTCGGTTTGTTGTTGTGTCATTACAACCGGTTTATATTCAAATTCACCATTAAATTCATCAACATAATTTCCACCGGCATTGCCACCAATATTGTCACCCAGATCCAGATTTGATTCCTGAACATTACGATAGATTGAAATACAAGTTCGAGTAAACCAATACAACAATTGTAATACAAAAAGAACCGCAACAATACAATGAATCAACATTTGTACATACGCGACATAACATCGAACTGATTCGCTTATTCCTAATTCCCGGATAAATGGAATGCAAAGAATTGAATTAAGAAATCTTGCCATGGGGAACATCCATTTACATGAATATAAAGTTAATCCCACAAAATGAGGTCGGATAACTAATAACACCAATAGATCGAAACCGGAAATTATGATTAAACATACAACTTGAACTATACCATGATTTTGTAATAACCCAATAACCAACAGCTTTGCCACTAGAGAGACAATATCATATGCTACTACAAGAACTCTTTGGGGTTTATATTCATTATAAAAGAACGCCCAAAGTAAAATTGTTTTAAGTGATGTATATAACCGAGCAGGGTTCTTATTAATAGACCCCAAATGATTGATAATGAAATAAAGTACAAGCAGGATCCAAACAATAAACAATAATGAACCAAACACAATCGAAGGAACTGGAATACTCATATATTGTGCACTTTCCACTGTTGAATTAAACAAACTAGTAGTATTATTATGAATTCGTCCACTCAATGTTATTGGATTATCCTCGCCATCGCCAGATGTCAATAAATATGCTGAAGGTAAAAAAATTGAATCATAACCAGTTGTGAATGAAAATGCATGCTGTTTCAATGTGGTTAAGTCGGGGAAATATTCTTGTTTCCCCTGTAATTCTCCCGCTCGTAAAAACATAAATGAAGTTAATATAAGGAACGGCATGCCAAATACCATCAAAAATAAATGCAATACTTGTCCAACCATAAGATATCCGTTATTCTTGGATACTAACGAAAAGTTCTCGGCTAATGCTCTAGTATTTTTATTACCGCCAATATTATTCTTGTTGCTGGTCCAGAATGTATCCCCCATAAACTTATTCATAAACAATTTCAACAATATAAATACTTGCTCAACCCCAATAACAATAATCATCACAAAAATAAGTAAAATAATGAAATTGGGCCAAGTATGATCAATATCAGAATCTGTGGTAAATACACTCAATGCATTAAGCTGACCAGATTCAATAGTAACGTAAATATTATCACTGCTTGAAGGTTGCTGTAGTGGACGAGGCGGGGATTTAATTATTGAAGATCCTAATAGGGCACACCATCGGATTTGGGCAATTAAAGGTTGATAAAATCCCGGATATTGTAAATCTAAACCTCCAATAAATAATGCAAATTGTAAATACATAACAATCCCTGGGATTGACGCATCTACTTGCTTTAATAAATCAGCATTACATATAGTAGACGCTAAAAACAATAGCGGGTTTGAAGATTCTTGATAACAAGAATAAGCAATAATAAATAAATTAACAATTGCAGTAACCACAATCAATACCAATACTCCATAGCCAATCAATCTCGAAACAGGTTTAGGTTGTACGGGAGTTACATATGTCTTGGAACATCCAATTACTTCAGACACGTTCCCATTGGAAACAATTGAAAATCGAGCAACATAAGATCCAAGACGATGAAAATGGCCTTTAATATCCGCTTCATAATAAATCATCACCGAATCGTTATAATAAAGGGGACATTGAACTAATTTACCAGTTGAATTATTGAACATATCAGCGATAGATTCACCAACAAAGGAATAATCCAGCTGGGGTATCTGAGTGACATCTTTTTCTTGTCTTTTGGAATCTACTTGCCTCTTGGCAATCATGGAATGATTGTAATTAGACAAAGGATTCCCACTACTTGTATCACTGTCAGTATCAGGTTTTGGAAATCTTGGACTGTCTTTAAAACTAGATGTATCCTTTACTGCAATCATATCACAAAACCGTTTATTTTCACTAATGAATGTCTTACCCATAAATCCTATTTCAACATGAAATGTAGTATACTTATTCAGAACATAATCTACATCATTAATAAGATATTCTGATAAATTATATTTAGATAGCATAGTTCGATGTGGAGCTATCTTAGTATTGAAATAAAACCTCAACTTCTTTTCTTCCTCATCTAAGGAAACATCGATTATAAAAGGCTTTAATAAGAAACCATCAGTTGAAATTCCACAACTCTGACTCTCAACAAACGTTGATAGTACACCAGTTGCAAACGATAGCACTAGTAGCAGTAGCAGTAGTAGCATATTTGGTTTGTGTGTGGTCATCATTTTTGCAAGTGACTATGACAAAAAAATGGAATTTAATCCAAAGCTTCTATAAATAGCAGGCTACTAAATATAAGAACCTTTGCAGCGAATGTGGAATACGACGAATATAAATCGGGATAAATAGTATAAGGGGGTACTGGTCAGCTGAGATGTGCTTGGATATTGTTTTGTTTGTTTCAAAATGCTATTAAGGGGGTAGGAGGTGGTATTGTTGTATTTCTCGTATATTATGAAAATGTGTATATCCTTTATATGTAGGATGAAATATGACAACAAAAGTTGCTCTCTATTCTAGATTTGTAAATAACTTGAATAGGAAAACCACGCTTATCCTTCTATGTAACACCAATAGGTCGGAAGATATCTCCCTTTGTTTGTTTATAAAAGTAGACAGTAGGTGGAAGGTATATTAAACTGTGTGTGTTCTTTTTTATTTATATCCCTGGTCGTGCAGCTCAGCTATATTTTCAAACCTCCTTCACTAATCTCGTAAAAAACTTACTTTTAATTCCAAAAAAAATAGTCCAAATGCGGCATAAATATTGGACGCGCCAGCAACTTTGTATAGAATGTATATTGTATAGCTTTCCTTAATGATATAAGTAAAAAGAAAAAGGAACTCTATGTATAACTGGTGGATGATTCCAAGGGGGTATTGTACAATGTGTATTAATTGATAATGATGAAGAAAATTAGAAATATTCACATTCTTCTAAGAATTAAACTTGAATCCCTCTTGGCTATATAACCTGCAAGATGTAGTAGTATGAAGATTTACATAGTCAATATCTGCCCATGAACTTGATCAGGAGTCCATTCCCGGGTTACTTGTTGATTTATGAGCAGTATCTTCATTCGACTAAATCTAATTTTACCTTTTCCGGCTTCTTTTTCAACAAGCTTCAATCTTGGAGGCATCAATTAACAGGGTATAAAATGAATAACAAAAGCAACTTTTACTTCCCTTGTAGTAATCCTAAACACATAGCTTTAATTTCCAAAACCAAATTCCTTGTTTGCGTTGTTTACAACTTTCCATTTTAAGTAGTCTTTTCAGGGGGAATGATAGAATAGCCTACTTTTCAAATCACAATATGTCCAATATCTCAATATAATTTCTTAGAAATGGTTAAATGAACCTTTATTTATAATAGTATGTCCTGCTGTTGTCATCTTCAAATGTTCAAATTTCCACCCAAAAAAAAAGTAAACAAATCAATTATTTTTTGCAACCAACTCTTTAAACTAACTTTACAACGGCCAACCCGTTTTCTTTATCAAATAAGTTATGTCGAACTTCTTCAAAGATGTCTCAAGGGAGACTAAACCTATTCTTCCATTTACTAATAAACCTAAACCCATTTGTGATACTATCAATGAACAAAATGAGGAAACTAGTTATGAAGGTGAAGATACTTTAGAAACATCTGAAATTGAAATTACTCAAACAAATGATACATCTGCTACTTCAGAACCAACTCAGGTACAACTACGCGAGATAGAAAAAGAAACTAGCAAGCATGGTAAGTATGTTACTCCTCTTAGTTCAAGACTTGCAGTTCCCAAGTTATTCAACCGTAGGCAAACTATTTCAGTTGGAAATCCATCACCATTACTAAAGCTAAACTATGAACAACCCAGAGAAAGTTTAGCTAACAGAACTGAACCAAAAATCAAGCTCAAGCAAAGTTCTCTTACAAATTCATATGGTACTTTAATCACCAATCTAGAAAATGTAAATTTAAAACTCCAATCTGAATTAAATAAAGCTAATGAGAAATTAAACAAGAAAAATGAAGAGTTGAAACAGACCAGCACTTCTTTAGCCTCAGTGAAACAACTTGCATATACCTCATTAGAAAAGATTAAAGTATTTCATGATCAAATGTCGGAACTTCAAACTTTGAAATTACAACAAGATAAAAAGCAAGCTGGTTTAATTGAAGATTCATCTCGATTCCGAGCCAAATTGAAAAAATTAGGATCAACCATCAATGAATTAAATGGTAAATTAGAAATTCAGAATAATTTGAGATCTCAGAATCAAAGCAAATTAGAAAAACAAGAATTGATTATAAAGAATTTGGAAAGTACAATTGATGAATTATCTGGCAATTTATCCGAAGAAAAATTGATTGTTGCTTCATTGCAACTGAAATTAGCTCAGAATTCAGATAATGAGATTAAGTTGTTTAAATTACAGAGGGAAATTCTTGGAGATGTTTATCCTCAAATCCAAGATATGTTTAACAAGTCTAATGAACAATTTGGAAATCATTTCAATGAAGTCCATAACAAATTTCAACGAGAAATTTTTAAAAAATGGGAAGGTTTTAGTAAACTTGTAGAATTGGAACTAGCTGAAGAATTTCAAATTCAAGAGAATAAATTGGATGAAATGGTTCAATTCATTAAAGAAAATGGTAATAAAGAATTGGGAATTTTACTTGAGAAATTCACCTCTCTTTCACTCGATATTAAGAAAGTTAAAGAATCAAATCAATCACGTAATACGTCCTTGCAAGAGATTTCCGCTAGTTTAGATAAACTCCTTAATGTCGCTTTTGATTTTGATAAACTTAGAAAAGAACATACTGAAGTTGTAATTAACTTAGACTCAAGAAATGTCAAATTACAAGAAGTAATTGATAAATTAAAGGAATCTCAAGTTAATGATCAGATAAAGTTAGAATGTATTAGTAAATTGGAGCAAAAACATCTTACTGAGGTGAACTTGTTAAGAACATCATTTGAATCTCAAAATTCTAAGATATTAGAATTGGAGAAAGAAAGGATTAAATTATTAACTTTAGAAGAGAAATACAAGCTAGAGAAAGATATGACAGGGCAACAACTAGATCAGCAAAAAAAATTGTTGCAAACATCGGAAAAAGGCAACAAGAAATTACTTGCTGCAAATAATGCTTTAGTTAAAGATAAGGAAAAAGTAGTCAAAATTTCAAACGAACAAAAGGAAAAACTCAATGAAGTTGAAAATTCCAATAGTATTATATTAATAGAGTTGGAGCAATTGAAGAAGACCATGGAACAAAGTAACCAACTGGATATTCTTGAGAAAGATAATGAAATATCATTACTCAAGTCTGAGTTTGAAACAAGTCAGAATAAATTAAAGGTAGAAATCAAAGATCTAAACAGTTCATTAGCTTCAATCAACAAGAAATACCTGACCACATTATCTGATAATCATGATTTCAAATTGAAAGTTGACGAACTTAAACAACAGTCCGAAGCTTGTAGAAATGAATTAGCTCAAAGGGAAATCCAAGTAGCTAAGTTAAAGCAAGAAATTTTAGATAATGCGAATAGAATGTCAAAAGCGAAGCTAAATACAAATGCTCAAAATATGAATATGAATGCTGAAATTGCACCAATTCTGGAAGATGAAACTGATAAACACAATAAAACCAAAATTTTGGGCAATCAAACCAAAGTGCCTAGTAAATCAACTGGCAAACCACCAAACAGAAAGTTAAAAGGTAATAGTTTGATTAAAGATACCTCGACCAAAAAGAGAACAAATGCTAAGAAATTGGTGGAGAAAGAGGATTTGAACCAACTTGATGTTTACTCTTTCGACAATATAATTGATTTCCCACCTGCTAAGAAATATAAGCTTAAATAGTTTTCCTTGTATAGTGCTATATTTGTTTTACTTAATAAATCGTTATCTTTCTATATTAAACTTTAGATATAAGTGATATTTAACTGGTTGAATAGTTGAGAACATTAGATGAAATCTTTGGAAAAAAATTTGCAACCTTTTTTCAAAATTTAAACGAAATATCTACAAAGCATTATACAGAGGTCTAGAACAGGGCAAATACCTGCAAATCTGAACTTTCTTAACCCAAGAGTACCTTCCTAGAGACAACTACATATGTATGACCTTCTGGTACGCGCAAAATCGTATCAACCAAATGGTTTTTTTTTTGGTTCTTCAATATATATTAATAGATTTACTTAAAACTAGTTAACTAAACTACCGC
>LQMS01002166.1:0-10485 GCA_001657455.1 Spathaspora girioi | reverse complement strand
TGCAAAACGTTTTCTTGGGCCTTTAGGATAACTTTTGGTTTAAGAATCCCACATATGCCACACCTATCATGCTTCTTTAATTGTTCTAGGGTTATCATTCAGAAAGCTTGTTTCAAATATCAGAATTGAATGTTTTTCAGAAAATAAATGATGCGCCAAGCAAATGATTTCTTTTTTCTTTTTTTTTGCATCCATCTCTTGCAAACATTTTATGATGAGTTTGATGACGCTGTGTGTGATTCAATAATATTTCTTTAGTTTGAGATGTCCTAGCTTTTCTAATATAATAAATGGGGTGATTATTCGATTGATGGAGAAATTCCTCCATGGTTAAATAATATGCTCGTTATGAGCTTGTCTCCTATGATATGCAAGTTACACAAAAAAGGGGGAATAGCTAGAGGGATATAATTATAACTATATTTCTAAACATATATTCGATCACTTTCTCTTTCTAAGAGTTATACTATACAATTGGTCATGATAAAAGCAATTACCACTTTATCCCACAGAAATGTACTCCTTTCCCTTACTACCTTTATGATATTATTTTATTTCCTATCAAGTTACCAGTTACTAGCCACCCCCTCAACACCACCCGCGTATTTCAATTATATTACCCCCAAGCAACAATTACTCCGGGAACTAGAACGGTACCCAAACTATCAGAAAACAGGAATCAACATCCAACCTTCACATCCAGCTGAACTTCCTCGTAAAACCAAAGTTCTTCGACAATTAAAATCCTTATTCCCGTATGATCCCACTTTATCTATTCCGAAAACCCTCTGGCAAATGTGGAAAGTTGGACTTGATCATGATGAATTCCCCAACAAGTTTAAACAATACCGTCAGACTTGGGTTGAGGGTATTCCTGAATATGAACATATAGTAAAGACCAACGCTGAATGTGATGCCATGGTGGAAGAACTATATGCTGATATCCCTGATATAATCCATGCTTATAACCTCATGCCTAAAACAATTCTCAAATGTGATTTCTCAAGGTATTTAATACTATTCGCCTATGGTGGAGTTTATGCCGATATAGATGCTGTATTATTGAAACCTATAGATGATTGGATTTCCAGTCAATCCCATTATATGGATAAAGATCTTAATTTAGGATTAGTGGTAGGTATTGAAGCCGATAGAAACGATTGGGTAACCAAGTATTCTCGTAGATTACAGCTCAACACTTGGACAATCATGGCCAGAAAAGGTCATCCCATGCTCGCTGAACTAATTAATGAAATTACACAAATAACATTAAGACGAGAGGAAACCGGGATGTTGAATGCTACAATGGGTATAGATGCCGGTGATAATGTAATGAATTGGACTGGGCCTGGAGTTTTCACCGATTTCACCTTTAGATATATGAATAGTATCATCCAAACAGACTTTGATAATTACGAAATATTGATAAATTATAGTTTCTTTATAAATATTAAACTTCCAGTTACTATAGGTGATGTCATGGTGTTACCTAAGGAATGTATGAGTCCCACGAAAAAACTGAAGACAACAGGAGAATTCTCAGATCCAATGGCTTATGTCCACCATAAAGGTCTGGGGGTATGGAAGAAGGAAGAACAGAAACTACAGGACGAAGCAAAGGCCAAAGCAAAAGGAAATTAACGCAGCATTACTTTATCAAATCATGCCTTAATGGAGATATTGTTCACGGCATTTTACGAAGAAAACTTATAAATCGGTCTCTGAGGAATTATCGCCGATGTCAATAGCCCAATTCCAAAGACAAAGTCGCCTAAATGACGAGGAGTATATTGTGGTTTTATCTTTCCAAGATCGTGAATTCTACTATATGTAGTACTGCATTTTTATAGTTGCTGACGTTGAGATGTTGCTCTACTTGTAACACGTAATTACTATTCGCATAAGATAGATCCCAAAAGTGAAAGAGATTTTGAATTTATTGAGAAATAGAACTTAAATAAAAATAGGTTAATCTTCAAACATCGAGATCAAACACCCTTCAAAAATCAGGAATGACTTCAATTTTACATACGCGCTTTTTTTGGTTGCGAATCACTGGATACCAAAAACATAACCTCACCCTTGGCTCATAACGATGTCTAGATCTGGTATAAATAATACACTCCTCCCCTGATCTGAATTATTCCCAAATATATTTCAAAGCATTCACCCAATTCACAAACTTTTTATAAATAGATTTTTGCAGTCATGAAATTTTCAATTTTATTAACCACATTTGCATCCATCGCATTGGTTAAGGCAGTAGAAGTTTGGTTGTCCCTTCAAATGGATCCAACTAAAACACCCTATTATTTATTTGTCGATGAGAAAGATGATGCAAAAGTAAAACTACAGAACCGGGGATCAACATTCATATATGAGGATACTTGGGTAAAGTATGGTGATTATTTTCTTGACAAAGTTGATAATTGGCTAGGGCTTGTTGAAACACCTACCGGTATATGGTATAGCCAAGCTGGTGAATTGGTATTTGCAGTTATTGAAAGTGGAAGTGTCTGGTTCCTTTGTAATGATTTAGAATATAGAAAAGACTGTGACGTGATTGCTGCATTTGGAATTGAAGCTGCACAAACTGACGACCCTGAACCTACCGATGAACCTGAAGAAACCACTGATGAACCCGAAGAAACCACTGATGAACCTGAAGAAACTACTGATGAACCTGATGAAACTACTGATGGAACTGGCGAAACTACTGATGGAACTGGAGAAACTACTGATGAAGCTGAAGAAACTACTGATGAAACTGGAGAAACTACTGGTGAAGCTGGAGAAACTACTGATGAAACTGGAGAAACTACTGGTGAAGCTGGCGAAACTACTGATGGAACTGGAGAAACTACTGATGGAACTGGAGAAACTACGGATGAAGCTGAAGAAACTACTGGTGAAACTGAAGAAACTACTGGTGAAACTGGAGCAACTGGTGAAACTACTGATGAAACTGGAACTGCCGAGCCCAGGATGCCTACTTTTACTGATGACCCCAGTGAAACTGAACCTACTGGAACAGCTGAGCCCAGGATGCCCACTTTTACTGATGAATCCGGTGAACCTGAACCTACTGCAGCTGAGGTTGACCCATCGAAACCATTCAAGATTTTCATCATTTACAATGGAATTGCGCATTATGTCTTATTGAACGATCAAGGTGAAGCGATTGTAGGTTCCGGAGAACCAGCACTATTTTTGATTGAAGACGATGGTCAACTCACTACTAGCAACGTATATGTCAAGTTCCTAGAAAATGGAAGAATGGTTACCACCGATGTGGTGGAAGATGCTAGTAGGATTTGGTCGATCATTGGTAATCAACTTGATTTAACAGTTCCTGCTAAGCGTGAAATTGTAGAATTGGTAGTGTGTTTACATGGTAATGTTGGTGATGTTTATATTTCAGGTGGTGAGGGAACATGCCTTGATGTTGAAGTATTTGCTGTGAATGTACCAGAGGGACGTGTGGTCACAACTGACACCGACGACACTTACACAACTATTACTAAGAACATCACCATTACTGTTACCGATTGTGATGAAGATAACTGTTCGGCGGTAACAAAAACCACATTTACAACTTACTGCCCTACTACTACTGAAGATGATTGTACGACAATCACTATTACTAGTTGTGTTGAAAATGTTTGTTCTGAAATAACTTCTGCTATTGATAATGGTGCTAAGGCTCCTAAAGTACTTGCACCAGTTTCACCAGATACTCCAAAAGCACTTCAACCACAACCAGTAGAATATGCTAATAGCGCCAAGAAAGTATTGGTCAAGAGTGCTTGTGCTGTGGTTAGTTTGTTGTTTTCATTGTTAATGTAATGCCTCTTTTTTCTAGTTGTCTTATTTCTTTACAGGGTTGGTCCTTAGTTTGTATTTTCGTTTAACTGGTCACCACTAAAATCCTTATTCTATGTTCAAATTATGCAAATATTCAAATATAATAGCATGTAGTTTTCAAGTGTAATAGTTTGTTCAGCTGCACTGCCTATATTCCAGTTTATCCGTAATGTTCTTGAATGAGATACATTTGCTAAGTATATAAATGGAAATGACACATGATCAGGGTGTACTAATAAAACTAGTATAAATTTACATTTGGGGGGAAGGTGGGGCTTTACTATAGTTGTCTCTATGATTTGCTGATTTTTGCATCCATAGTGTTTACAGATACAAACATGTTTTACAGTTTTGGTAGGTCACTATTGGAGGCACCTTACACTATGGAAGAACAGTTCTAGAGATAAAAGTCAATAATTTTCTATTTGCCCTAGAATTCGATCTACCATTCATAATCAATAAAAGTAAATATTAATTTTTCTATGAACTTGCTTTGGAAGTTTTTCCAGGAGTTCTTGTACCAAATATTGATTTCATGATGCTCAGGCGGATAAATTTCAAACTTTGCAACCAACATACAAATAAACTGGTAGCTTCCAAAAAAATAGCGGAGATTTACCCAATTGGGAAACTACACCTCAGAAGCGAAAAAAAGGCTACTCCGCATTATCAGCATATCCATGGAAAACTTAACCGGTGGGGTGGGAAGAAGACAACAACCGAGTCTCTATTGTTCTATATAGTAGTTCATAACCTTGGATGTCGGATGTTGTTTATACCCGTACACGGCTTCTCTTGGACAACCTCACAAGATTTAACAAACTCTTTTATGAAATGTGTTTTTGTTTTGGTCGAGGTTTTCCAGGTTTCGCGCCCCGCGGAACAACCCCCACTATAAAACTAATTTAAGTGGGGTAATTCTCCATATATAAACCTTGAAAAATTCCCCAAGTAAAGCTTTTGTTATATTGCTCTCTCTATCTGTATCACAATGCTTAGACAAATTCGGAATTTTTCAAACACTCCTTCTAAATTAACCAGTTATGGGTTCATTGGTCTTGGACAAATGGGTCAACATATGGCCAGACATATCTATAACCAATTAGAAGCTGATGATAAATTATACATTTACGATACAGTTCCTGCATCAACTACTAAATTCATTGATACTGTAACTAAAATCACTCCAGCCAATGCTCATCAAGTAAAGCCATTAACTTCTTTGAAAGCATTTACCACTGATGTTGATTCCCAATTGGATTTCATAATCACGATGGTTCCTGAGGGGAAACACGTCAAGGGTATTTTCACTGAATTGGTTGAACATTATAAAGATTCATCTCAAGATATTTCTCAACATTTGACTACTTTTATTGATTCCTCGACAATTGATATTCCAACTTCTAGAGAAGTTCATGAATTTGTACACAAGGAAATTCCAAATTTCGATTTTATTGATGCTCCAGTATCTGGTGGTGTTAAGGGGGCCAGAAATGGTACTCTTTCATTTATGCTTTCTCGCCCAAATCATGAAAGTATGTCACCTGAATTAACTAAGTTATTATTGAAAATGGGATCAAATATTTTCCCCTGTGGCCATGATCATGGTACTGGATTAGCCGCAAAATTGGCTAATAATTATTTATTGGCAATTACCAATCTTGCCACCGCCGATAGTTTCCAATTGGCCAAGGCATTTGGATTAAATTTACAACATTTTGCTAAATTAATCTCGGTAAGTACTGGTAAGTCATGGGCTAGTGTTGATAATTGTCCAATTGCCGGAGCATCTGATCAACAATTACCTGCCGATGGTAACTTTGAAGGTGGATTTATTACTAAATTAACTAGAAAGGATGTTGTATTGGCTACTGATTGTGCTAAATCTGAAAATAGATTTTTGTATTTGGGTGATATTGGTAGACATTGGTATGATAAAGCATGTGAACGTGAAGATATTGCAAATAGAGATTTAGGTGTGTTGTATGAATGGTTGGGTGATTTAGAACAAGATGCATCAGGGAATATTATCGATAAGAAGAGAAAGTAAGATCTGAACGATAGCGAAGATTTTACAGAGATTTCCTTAAATAGCCACCTAAGCTATAGCTGAGTAACTTAGATAGTTATATACTGATTAGTTCTCTTACAAAATAAAAAATCATGAGAATTTTGCCTGACTCTTTTTATGGAAATTAAAGACATTTATTTAACTTATTTATATTGATTGAATTTGTTTGACCTTGAAAAGTGTAGCTACTGTTTTAATTTGGTATCAAAAAACAAGTATACCTTAGAAGCTCGTAAATTCGTCGTTTGATGGCATTATGAAAAGCTAAACAAAACCAGAAGCAAAAGATGCCATTGACAGACACCAAAAGTTACTGGAAAAGGTAAATTAACTTTCATAAATTTATCAATCGATCAATTCCCAGTTTTCAGTTCTGAAAATTGTATTAGCATTACTACCGACAGCTTGCAATATGTGGAAGTACTGAAAATGTGGACTTCTCTTTCAAAATGGATTGATATCCAATGACAGAGGTCAAAGCTATTAAAATGAGTTTAAAAAAAACCTAACAGGAATCCAATTGCTAACCCAACAACGATACCGTTGATTTACACCCTGTTGATACAGGCAGTTCTGGAAACATCGGTTTCATCCATCAACAGATTGATATCATCGTTATCGTTGGAATTTAGCATTTCGACTCTTGGTAAGCGTTTCTATCAAACCCATTTTAATAGCATTTGTCTCCGTCATCGAGCAGTCGATGATTGCATAGGCAAACATCCAAATTTAATGATGAACACTACAGCTCACATACGTGAATAGCTGAGTAGTAGTTTCCATCATCTTAGTACCATCACCATATTTAACTACACCGTAGAATATGGATTCATTTCCACTCTTGCTCTGTCAAAATCTTGTTGCTTAATAATACCCCGTTTCAAATCGTCAATGATTCAGGATACAATAACTTCCGTAATCCTCTTGAATAAGGTTACAAAAGTTGTTATATCCTGAATCTTCTCGAATAAGGTTACAGAAGTTGTTATATCATTCTTCTGTCGGGATATATCATTAGATTTTTCTAAAGTGGGATCCTCAAGAAATGTATTGATCTGTTTCTCCTGTAACAATTGAATGGAATATCTTTCAATTGTCAAAGGGATTGGTCAGATGTTATGACATGATCTTGTAATGGGAAATTGAGTTGTTTAGAAAGAGTTTAGGTGAAAGAAAAAGAAGTGGAAAAAGTTGAAATTTTTTAGACGTTGAGATTTTGCAATTTATATGAAAAAATTCTGCTAATTAGACGCGTTCTGTTACCCGGAACCAAGAACAGCACATATATACAGGAAATTTCTCTGTTATAACCTAGAGGTATTTTAGAATATTTATATAATTTATATTACTACATAATATTTGATTTGTAAATTATATAATTAAAGTTATATTCTCTTGTAGCAGCCAATATCTCTTAACTTTTCACTTTATAACCCCGAGATACGAACTGTGCCAATCCCCAACGGTCCTAACCTCAGATACTTCACCAAGCTACACCTACGAGAGTGATTTATCATATTAATTTATATATTACTTGCAAATATATGTGTTTAATTCTATAAAACTATCTTAGATGACTTATTCTCGATACTGCAAAAAAGTTCCTGAGCAAAACTACGCACTGGCTTAGCTAGTACCACCATCAATGACAAACCCAACTTTAAATCCAGGAATCTCAGTAACTTCTTTATCATCACCAGAGCCACCTTCCCTAACCTGGTCTTGAGCTTCATCCTGATAATGACGATTAATCCTGGGGTTTCTCAATTGTTGTAAGCTATGATTCATTTCATCATATGAACTATGTTCATCTATAAATCCAATAATCTTCACCGGTTGTACCACAGGTCGCCGATAACTTAAATCAAAAATCGAACTGGTGACTGATCCTCTAGAATCTTCCTGTTGTACCGGTTCTGGTTCGGGATTACTCACAGATAAGTCTAACAACGGCATGGTTTGATCTAATTCAATTGAATTTGTTGATGAATGTCTTCTATCCAATCTATCTGGGGGGAATATAGGTGAGGTTGGATCATCAGTTATATCTTGCTCTTCAATCAGTAAATTATGTGAAGTTGATTCTGTTATATGTTGAGGTGTATCCGAAGTTGGTATAGCAGTTGGCACATCTTCCGACGTTCCAGGTGTACTTCCAGTTATATCTTCTTCATTATTAAGTATTATTTGAGGAGTTTGTCTAGCAGAGTCCAGTGGAGTGTATGTAGGTGGTTCTTCCTCTGGGTGTTGTCGTGCCTCAAAATATGTACTTCCTTCACTTGATGAAGGTTGCATACCTGAAGAACTTGATGCACTGGGTGCTCCCCGGGATGAACTACTTGATTGTGTTGAAGTTCGCAGGGTTCGGGTATTTCTTCTCAATTGTTCCCGGATAGGTGATCTTCCATTAATATCAAAATTAACACTCCGTGCCAATTGTTGACGAATCGGTTCACTCATTCTAATCGGACTCACATCATCATTCTCCCGTACTTCATCCTCTTCATACGCCGGAGGAAAGCTATTCATTACATGATGATCTATCCCCGGTGGAGAAATATCTGCATCAAATGGTGGTGGATTAACACTTGGTTTACGCAACATATGAATAGGTCTGGAGATGAATGTATGTGGGTGAGGTGATGCCTGGGGTGAATTCATGGCTCGGACAATTGACTCATCTTCCGTGTTTGGATGATATAAATTAGCCAGTAAATGCATATCATTGGACTCCCGGGCGATCCCATCTAAATCGGTGGTGGTACTTATATGATGGAATTCAATTCCACCAGGTGCGCCTGTTCCATCAACGGGCGTGACTCCAGGTGAGAGTACGGGATCTTGTAAAGTAGGTATGAAATCATCATATGCTGGAAGTAAAGTGTTTCCATGGGCCGCGAGCGGGGATAATACATGTATGGGAGAATCAATTGAAATTTCATAATGTTTCCGTTTACCTAAATTATTTGGATCAGGTTTTGAAATTCGAAGACATATTTTAATCCAATGATGGGATTGAATGTTTTCATATGAAGTATCGGGATGGATCTTGGATTGGA
This sequence comes from Spathaspora girioi, assembly GCA_001657455.1. NCBI lineage: Eukaryota > Fungi > Ascomycota > Pichiomycetes > Serinales > Debaryomycetaceae > Spathaspora > Spathaspora girioi. The sequence continues at coordinate 1,491 of LQMS01002166.1, read as the reverse complement.
ATTTACTACTTAATTCACTGGGAACATATAATTGAAATTCCAATTCCTTAGGTAAAATATCTTCAAAGTCGTCTTCATCTTCTTCTTCTTCAGTTATGTCCTCGTTGGCTTTTGAAGATAATAATGATCTTCCCTTTTTAGCCTTGTGTTCTAAGAGTAAGAACTTCTTGGGTGGTTCCATTCGATGAACTCGTTTATTTGAACAATAATATTCCAAATTCTCACTTAGGTAAACACGAATTCTATGTAAGGAGACTTTCCCAAACAATGGGACAAACCTAAATGCCAAGGGTAAATAAGAATCCAAAACAATTGATTTAGATCCAATGACAATATCATATCGTAATTGATCTTCCCAATCACGAGTAATTACAATTGATTCATTTTCTTCCATATTCAGTTCTGCAGGGGTTCGAATTATATTAATGGGCATTTTCCCCGACAAGTTCAGTTTAAATGCTCCTGCTCTAATAACTGACACTTCCATATTATAATTTGTAGTCCCAAATGTTACATCGGTAGTTTCCGGGATCAGTGGAGGTAAAGGGTGTTCGAAATTATATATATAATCACCAGGAGTAAACATATTATTGACATCAGTAATTGACCCACCGGGGGAGACCATCGCAGTTAAATCAGGGGGCATATCTATTGAAGAAACCGAGGGCGATTTCCCCCGACTCCTTATAAACCCCGGACTTAAATTTCTTGACAAGAAATTCACCACGGAGGACCCACCACCGGCACCTACTGCGGAATCGGCAACCGACGATGACGATATTGAACTATCGGAAGAATTTGAATTCAATCTTTTCAAATCATTAAAACTAGACAGGAGTAAAACCTTTCGATGATTATTCGTACATTCAACATAATAATCAGCCCCATTGTTTAAATTAGCACTTGGGTAAAACGGCCAGGTATGACTTATAACATCGCTGACTTCAGCATATAGTTGTTTCTTGGGTGGTATACCCTCAGGCCACTCGGTACGTTGTATACCTTTAAAAGTAAGCGTTATACTTTTAATCTTGACCGGTTTGATCACTCGTAAATAAAGACAACCACGTAATAAAGTAGGAGGTCGGGAACTATACTCCTGCGCATCGAACCCTTCCACAAATAAATTCTGTTCAGTAGGAATAATATATACTTGAATTGATGAGGTTGAGCATGTGGGTTTTTCCGGTAAGGTAGGTAATAATGCCAGTTGATTTTCAAGAATACTATCACTTCCTCCCGTGTCGGGATCTAAGGGTGAGGCCTGGGATAACTGGGTGTTGATTGTTAGTTGTTGTGGAGGAAATATGGGTGAATTTGGTCGGATCATAATTAGTATGGTGTATAGCGGTAAATTTGAATGTATTAAACTGATTTAATTAAGGGGGAGCAGCACTAAATTTGTACTCTTGATGAATTTGTGAAATTTTAATGCGCCCGGAAAAACAAAAATAAAAAAAAAAAAAAAAAAAAACTCATCCACAAGGCTGG
>LQMS01002168.1:0-10793 GCA_001657455.1 Spathaspora girioi | reverse complement strand
AATTCAGGCTTCAATTAGAAAAAATAATTGTGTTTCATGCGCGGTAATGCACGGATATGCAGTATTCATGCAGTATTCATGCACGATTAGTTTTGTGTTAGATAAAAAAAGCAAATTTATCGCGGTTCGGTAGAGATGAGAAACAATCGAAAAGAAGTTTTTACCCCAAATTGCTCACGGTAAAAAGAAAAATTGAACTCCTTGACAATATGCTTCAACCAGGATAATTTCTCCACTGAAATAAACGCCGAAATATACTTCTGAATTGCTAGTTGTAACAATGTACTCTTCGGAGATATATTAGTCTTTGACACATAATTCTTTTAGTAGACGAGGCGTTAAGGGGGAATGTTAAACCAAAGTGGAGAAAATAGAATTATTCTCGTTAATAGCCCGGAGTTAACCTGCATATAAGACACCCGTTAGAAAGTTTTATTGTAATTTCTTGACCTTGTTACGGGACAGACGAGGGGAAATACTTGCAGTGAAATGGATCAAGTAACAATAAAATTATCTCCATCATGACGTTTCCGAGAAGCCGAAAGGTGCATCAAAGGGAAACAATTTATGTGTTAACAACACCGCTGGTCAATTTTTTCCCCCATAAGAATTTCCTAATTTGTATAACAATTCTATTCTTTTTTTTCTTCTTTGCTTTCCGTGCATGATGAATCTGCCCATAAATTGTTCTTAATTTTAAGCTTCATACGTAGTAAAGAAGCAATCCATTGAAAAGAAGAGAAATATCTCGATCATGGTAAAAAATGCACAGGTTCGCTGGCTTGTCTCCCACCGAGTTCGTCATCTCTGTTTCTCGAAGATTTGCGCAGCCCGTTGGTGTATTTCATGAAATTTTATGTGAATACGTAAGTAATATTTTTTAAATCGGAATTCCGTAGGTTACATAAAAAATATTTTCAAACCAATTTGTGGGAAATTCTTTTTTTTATTGGATGACTTGGTCAAGTTTTTCCTTGTCGAGTATAGTCAAACTAACACCATTTTAAGAGTTTTTTTTTTCTTATTATGGTTGTTGTATTTTTTAAGCTTTCTTGGTGACTAAAACACAATAACTTAACTATTTTAATCTTCCTTACAAGGTAATTTAAAATCGAGACCTAGCAATAATAGGAAAAAGTTAGAAGGCTAAAGCTAATTTTTTTTTTTACTTGTTTCATTTTTCACATGAAAATTGAACGAGTCCCAGTATAGAAATTATTATTATTAAGTTTAATTTATAAATATAAAGGTGGAACTTTTCACAGGATTTTACAAGATACGCAGTCAAGCACCCAAGCATAACTACATTTTTGCGCATTGTTTTGTATTATCTAAAAATACATCTTAGCCACATTGATTGAAACAGTTGCACCTTTAAATACTTCAATGAATCATCATAGTTTAGATACTGGTCAACAACAAAGCCAGCTGCAACAACAACTGCAGCTGCAAAACGACAATCCTGATCCTATGTCCTTCCTAGATTTATTATCATCCGATATGGACTTTGAACAAGCTTATTCAATGTATAGTAATTTAAAAACAAAGCTGACGCATGGAACGATTGAAGAGTTACAAAAAGTTCAAATGTTAAATGAACAATATCAAACCAATTTAACCCAACCAACAGCTGAACAAGCTAATGAAGATGAGTTTGCCTATGGGCGTGCACAGATCTTGAATGGGAATGGAATAATTTCAAATTATATGAACAAAAATTATTCATTCGATTTACCAAAGGATAGACAAGAGGATGACTTTGATCAATTCTTTTCCAATACTGAAACGAATGCGCTTGATAAATTTCTTGACAATTTAACAAATCCAAATGCTTCAGGTGATCCATTACAATTTTATATAAATAAAAGTCATAGTGAAAACCATGACAATTCTAGACATAGTTCTTTTAAACAAGAACAAGAACAACAACAACATCAAGACGAAGAAGATTTTAATCCTTCATTTGAAATGCACACTATGAAATTACCTCAGCTAAATAAGCCATTTGAACATAAACCTATATACCATCCTCAGAACAATATTCAATATCAAACCCCAACCGAAAACATATTACCAACACCAACTAACACGCGACATTCCTCGTCTATAGCTAACTCGACATATGTCTTGGATGACTTTAAAAAAAGAGCAAATGATATAAATGGTATGATTATAACCCCTCCAAACAGCGGAGATGAAACCAAAGTACAAGATATTGAAAAGAGCTCAATAATAAAAAAGAAGAAGAAAAGAGTAACCCATAAGCCACTATTATCTTTACAACAGAAAAGATTGAACCATTCCCATTCTGAACAAAAACGTAGACAATTATGTAAATTGGCTTATGAACGTTGTTTGAAGCAAATTATTGATTTAGAAGCGTTTAATAAATTACCAGCAGTATCTGAAGAACAAAGAAAATCAAAAAAGGCAAGAATAAGTAAAGATGGATTACCCAACTTATCTAAACACAATGCTCTTATTAGAATAAGTAACGAAATGGTTTTAATTAAACGTATGAATGAGGATTTAAAAGAATTGCTTGAAAGTCGGGCTAGATAGAAGTTAATGTTTTAAATAATTGGGGGCTTGGTTTATTTTGGTTTCAATTGATGGTTGTATTTAGTGTGTAGAATATAAAATTATCAAGAAGAGTATAGTATGGTAGATTGAAATTTAAAAAGGTTAGAAATAAATCATATACCTGTAGATTCTACTTTCTATTCTTAACTCAACGCGCCCCCTACTTTGTTCTAAATAATAGACAAGCAAGTAAAGGACAGAAAGTAGATTGGCTCGTAATTCGCCACGCACTATTTCAATTAGTTCAAACAATTGCGCGCGCGCTTTCCACAATTTGTGTGCGTTGTTATATTTCAACCATCATCATTTTCTTGCGAATTTGAAAATTCAAACATTACTTCTTCTTAAGTTAACTCACGAGATGGTGTCTAAAAGTTCGAAATCTTCTACACCAGCTGGAGAAGATTCAGCTCATCCAGCTTATTCTTTAAAAATAGGATCCCAAGACCAAAAATCTTCATTAGCAAAACTTCATCCAACAAAGTTACCAAATCAAAATGAATACAATAGTGAAGAAGTAGAAAATTTAAGAATTAGTTATAAATATGTATATGTTATAAATTGGCTATATAATTTTCGAGGGTTTATTAAATTACAATCAGACTTATTCGATGTTGACTTATTTGAATTGGAATTATTAAATTATTTTCCAAGTGGAACTGGATATGGTGAGCAACAACTGGTGTTGTTAATTGATAAATTGAAATTGAATTTAATTTCCACTTTACAAAATTCAAAATTATCTTCTTTGAATAATTTTGAAAAAATATTTAGATTGTGGTTTGGTATTGACACACCCTTGGGTGGTAAGGAAGAAGAAGAAGAGACAGAAGAAGCAGTAGAAGAACAACAGAAAAAAGACATAGAAGACGAAGATATTAAATTTGATTTCTTGAATATTTCCGACAAATTTGAAATTTTGTATATTTTAATTAGTTATATTTCTAATTATTCAAAATTTAGAGATTGGATTGACAAGAATGGGTTATCTGTTGATCAATTAAGAGTCAACTCAATATTTATTCCCACATCCAACACCAATTCCCAAAATGAATATTTCTTATTATTTGAAGATAGTCGACTTTACAAGAGAACTACAACTTATAATCAATTGATAATTCCTAAACGAAGAAAATTATCCCCTGAAAATCCCAATGAATATTTTAATTCCAATTCATTTGATGTTAATGTATCTAAAATTAAATTTGAACTAATTTACAAGAACATTTATGAATTGGACGAATATTTGAAAAAATCCCACAAGATAAAACCAATCGTAACCCGAGTTACTAAAACCGTGGAAAATGTTTTCAATCAAGAAATTCGCAAGCGGAAGTTTTTAATTAATAAACGTAAGGAAATTCAATTGGTAACTTTATTAGCAACTAGAAAAAGGTCTTCCAGATTGGAAGCAAAGGAAAAACAACGTCAACAAGAATTGGAAGAACAAAGAAAGCAAGAAGAAATTGAGTTGGCATTAGCATCAGAAAAAAGATTTGAAAGAAGAACTAGATTGAAAGAACAACAACTTAAACAACATCAAGATTTTACTAACGGATTAAGTAGAGAAGAAAGGTTAAAATTAAGACTTTTAGATAAAACACCAAATTTCACTCCAACCCCAGAAGTTATTCCCTCCGATGAAGAAGCTAATGTTGAATTGCCAGTAACAATTCATTTAGATCATGCGAAAGTATTAACCCACCGCGAAGACTTTACAGACTCACCTCCCATATTAACAACAACCAATGGAAAGGAAGTATCTCCAATTATGACAACCACCAATGTGCATGTTAAAGCAACCAATGATGAAAATCAGCACGATTTGCATACTTCTACCCAAGGTACCAAGCAAGAGTTGCATCCGATTATAACTACAACTAATATCAATCTCAAGGAAGAGTCTGATTTACCAATTGTAACCACTACAAATGTTCATCAAACGTAAAACAAATTAGCATATATAGAAAATGTATTGTACTATTATCCGAACATATTTTTCTATGTAAATGTAAGTAATAACCTTAATTAATACGCAAGATTCTGAGACTAGTATTACTCTAAAGAAATTACAATGAAAGGGAAACTACTAAATATGACTCTGTAAAATATAAAATGATTAACAAAATAAAACTAAAACTATATATATTATTAAATTACCTGCCAAAATCGAAAGCAAAAGTCAATAAGTCATCCAAAAAATCCCCCACTTATAAATTCATTTCATTTAAAATTTGACTAGCTAAAGTTTTATAATTCCAAGTATTTCCATAAACCTTTTTAAATTGAACCCCATATAATCCAACTAATGGAACTTTAACAATATGAATCTCAAATTTTAATGGGGATTTCTCGGCCATTTGTTTACTAGAAGTTGAAGAACCACTGGCAGATCTTTGATGAGGTTGTTGTGACGAGGATGTTGTTGTTGCTTTTTGTTCAATTCTTGAAGATATCAACATGTCACTACCTCCGATATATCCATTCAATGAGTCAGCAGAATCATCCAATTGAAATGCTTCAGAAATTTCAAATTCTTCATCTCCGTCATACATACCTTGAATAACTTTAGCGGCAGCAGGTGTATTTGGCGGCATCATAACTTGAGATCCATTCTTTTTACGATATTGTGAAAGGAATGCATTACCAATTGAAAATTTCCTTCGATGTCCTCCTGCACTTGATCCTCCTGATGAACTACCAATCGAATTGGATGATCTGTGAGATTTAAGACTGCCAGATGGAATAGCTACCGTTGGTGATAGAGTAGTTTGAATCTGAATGCTTGGTCGTCTACTTGGAGTTTTTGTCCCTTCTAAAGTCTCAGGGCTCTTCAATCTTATTTGTTCAGTAGTATCACCTTCACCTAATGATGACGACGAAGTTGATTTAAATGCATCACCATATAACTGTTTTTCAACACTGTTCTGAGTATCACTACCTGTTGCGTTTTGCCCATGTTCATGTCGCTGCTCTTCTGAATCAAGGATGGTACTATTTCCTGAATCATTCTCTTCATCATCGTCAGTTTCAATTTTTGGCTTTGTTTGAACTGATGGTTTATGAATACATACAAATCCACCTTTAACTTCTTGAAATCTAACCCCCAATTTACTTAAAATACTAATGATATTATATCTAATCACCGGTAATGGTTTAGCGGAAGTAGTTTGAACACTGAAAAACCCTTTCAAGAATAATGTCTTGCAATGTTCAATTGACGGCATACTACCTGGTTTAGCACTATTATATTGTTCCACAATTTCATCTTCACTAAGTTGAGGCAAATCATGAAATTCAATTTCATCTAATTTAACATCATCGAAAAATCCATCAAATGTATTTTCACTAGCAGAAATAGCACCACCAACAATCTCATCACTATTTTGATTAGCCATAGTATTAGGTAATGGGGGATGGTGAGTTCTTCTCATTGAACCACCACTAACATACATATCCTTACTAACATGACCACCAACAGATTTAGCTCTTGCTGTAGGATGCATTCTCCGAACTGGGTTAGTACCAACACCTGAACCAGCACTACTACCGGCTCCAGGAACACTCAAAGTTTGTGGTTTTGCTGGTTCAGATATTATTATATTAGTATTTGTATCGAGTGTAGGTAATGGTGGTAAATATTCCACAGGTATGAAACCATGCTTATTTGTTGGAACTGGGGTGTTTCCTTTCCTAAGAACTTCATTCTTCTTATCCTTAGCCATTGACTTTTCCTTCGCAGTGATTTTCATACTTACACCACGACGCATCATTGGATCTCTCACTTTTGAACCTGAAGTACCTGATAATTGAGGGGAAACCGATGATTGTGGAGAAGAAGTATTTTGAGGTGATTTCAATTCAGACGAACCAATAGCAATAGATTCTATAGGTGGAGATGCAGAAGAAGGTTTATACTTCTTAGATGATAATCTTCTTAATAATGAATTAATTCCACTAGTTGTACCAGGACTCTTTGTAACATTAGGGTCTAAAAGATCTCCTCCACCACGACCACCAAGACTATTTCTTGGACTTTGTGGTTGTTGTTCAGGAATCACTGGTGGTAGCTGTTCTTGTCGTTGTTCTAAAGCCAGCTCGGAAACAGGAGACCCTCCTTTATCAAATGTATGAGCTTGTTCTGGAATAGGTAAGCTTGGAAGTGGGGACTCCTTTTGTTTGGTTCTAGAAACAGTTTCCACTATTCTTGGAATAGACGCATTATTCTTTTCGCTTGGTGTGATTTGCGCCAATACAGCAACTTGTGTAGCTACTTCTGCATTATAATCAATAGATTCTTGTGGAGTTGATGGTTGTACTTGCCGCTGTTGTAGAGGTTGTGAGAGTGGAACGCGTTTAGGTGGGGGTTGCTTAGGTGTAACTGGTGTAACTTGAGGTTGGGCTTGAACTGGAACTTTAGATTGGGCTTGCGCTTGAACTTGTTGTTGCTGTGCGAGTTGTTGCTGTTGATATGCCAGAATTGGTGGTAATTGTTGTTGCTGTGATGAAGATGATAAAAATGGTAGTGGTTGCAGCTGTGATTGTTGCATTAATTGAGCTTTGATTGCTTCTTCCTTTGCCCTCTTTCTTTTTCTCATTTCATCAGCTAAATGATAGATTGAAATCAAAGGATGAAATCCACCAGTTGGATCAGGTAAAATATGAGAATTATTTGCTGATGCATATTCTCGGCCTTGTTCAGTTAATTTATACCAATTTTCACAACTCATTTGATATTCTACACTAGTTAAAATATTTGTTAATTCTTCAGTTATAGATTGAACATTACCTAAATCAAATGAAGCAATGGTTTTAATGATTTCTGGATCTAAAGGTAATTTCAACGGTTCTCTCTTGGGGACATAATTGGATGTCTTATAATCATAGCCTTTATTTAGCCATGGATGCAGACAAATTTCATACAATGTTGCTCTTTTATGAGGATCAACAACCAACATTCTTGATAATAAAGAAACACATTCACGAGAGAGGAAATTTGGATATTCAACATTACCTCGTTTGATTTTTTCATGTAATACTGACACGGATTGATCATCAAATGGAACTTTTCCGCAAACCAATACGTAAAGAACAACACCAAATGACCAAACATCAACTTCAGGTCCAGTATATGGTTTAGCACTTAATAATTCTGGAGCAGCAAAATAAAGTGACCCACAATATGTCTTTAGTAAACTCTTGGGGGAATACAAGTTTGATAATCCAAAATCAATAATTTTAATTTCTCCCTTTTCCGTAATCATAATATTTTCAATTTTTAAATCTCTATGAACAACATTATTACGATGACAATAATCTAAAGCTGATGCAATACCTCTGGCAAATTTTCTAGCATGTCTTTCCTTTAATGATCCATGTGCAACTATATAATCTAGCATTTGACCACCATCTATATATTCAAATAACATATAATAATGATTAGTCATGGGAACCATTTCATAAAGACGACAGATAAAAGGATGGAATAATAACCTACCTAATGCACCTTCACGAATAGTACGTTTATCTCTAGCAATTTCTTTTTCAAATTCTTTATGTCTTTGGGCAGCTTCTTGAGTGCTCTGAGGCGGTGCATCATTTGCATGAGCTCGTTGATATAATTTAGCTGCTCGGGGAATAATTTTAACAGCACAAATTTCTCGCGTTGAATTATGTTGAGCTAACTTAACCTTCCCCATAGAACCAGCCCCGATTGTCTTCACAAAATCCCAATCTCCAATTGATTTTCTGTGAAACTGTTGCTGCTGATGTGATTGTTGCTGTTGCTGAGAGTGATGATGCTGTTGTTGCTGCAGTGGTTGTTGATGCGACTGGGGAGGTTGCGATGGCTGCAGTTGTGGCTTTGGTTGTTGCAGCAAAGGTTGTGGGGTGGATTGACTATGAGAGTGTTGTCCACTTCCAGAAGCAGATGAATTATTTTGTGCAATATCTGGAGGCGTTGTCTTTTTATTTGACTGATGAGCAAACATTCCAGTTGGAGTCGATGCAGGTTGTATATGGACGTTTTTATTAGCAACAGGAGAGTCAATAGCAGCAGGAGGCAACAACTGGTTCTTACCAGTTTGGGGTTGACTCTGTTGGCCTGGAGTAATTGCAACTGGGGCTTGGACTCTATTTGAGGAACTGCGTGATTTAGAATAATGAGGGTTGGACGAGTTGGAAGCAGGCGGAGGACGATAATACTGATCCAGTTCTAGCGGTTGTTGATGATATTGATGCAGCGGCGGTGGTGGGACTTGTTGACCAGATGTCATCTTAAAGCTTGGCTGTCTTGTAGGTTGTTCGGAAGGATTCGTTGCAATATAATGTGGCGAATTTACTGACAAATGAGCATCGCTAGAAGTGGCAGTGCCTCCGATTGATAGATCTTGTGCATTCAAGTCAGATTTAGATTTCCTGGTACCACTTACACTTCGTAACATCCTTGGGGTAGCTGGTCGTCCCAGTATTTGTGATGGAGGCGGAGGAGCCGATGTAGCTCCCGGCAGCTGATATTGTTGCTGTTGCTGCTGCTGTTGTTGTTGATATGAAGCAGCCTGTGATTGCTGGTAATGCTGACTCTGCTGCCCAGAAGCCGAGTGTGAATGTGAAGGCTGAGGCGGCTGTATGTTTGAAGATAATCCTCCTGTGACACCTGTTCTTGCTGATTGATAGCGAAAATCGTAATCAGGAGAATCCATCGTATTGTGTGTATACTGATCAATTGAGACAATTGGTCTATTAGTTTATAGGGCTTGTGATGGGTTCAGAAATATGTGGCAGGTGTTGTCTCTATAAATCTTTAGGGATGGGAAGGTTCGGTGGTTCGTTTCTCTGACAAACGAAAAAGTCAAACTGAAATTCAACTATCAGCAACAAAACCAAAGAAAAAATAAATATAGAAAAATAAAAAAAAAAAGACCAAGAAAACGTAATCGCACTAAAAAAACTGTTGACTTAGAACACTCAGATAGGGCTAATTCGTTTCAGTTATGAATCACGTCGAATAACATCAATCTTGCGACTGATCAGTCGAATTTTAGTTCGAGTTGTAAGAGTTATGGCAAAATCAGCCCATGCAAATACCGCCTCAAGTTACATCGCAGTATGTTACAGGGGCAAGTTCTTTTTTTTGGTGGTCAGAATCGTACCAGATCTAAGCCCATTTTTTAGTTCGCTGGACGTAAATTTGCTACAAGTCGCGGGACATTCTAATAGGTTTAAGCCATAGAAGAATCTGCTATACATATTAGAAAATGGTGGCACAATTAGTAGTAGGCTTTTCAGTCCCACTTATTGCTGAATTAATCAGATCAAAGCCTCGCTAAAGAGATTGGTTGACATTATATTCGTTGTCGTAATGGAATTTACAAAGAATATAGAATATGGAAAGGCCCCTGTCTGCCTTTGCCACTCTTGTCCTTCCCCACACCCCCAAAACTTGACCCCATTTTCTCCATCCTCTATCTTAAATCTACCCTTTTCGTAGAAATGTAGACGGGACAAGGAAGTTGCAAGGATGTATTACAATATAGCGCGATACAAGTATTAGTTAACCGAGTAAATTTATTCGCTTTACAACTTCCTCTGGTATTACAACAATGAACGGAGAACTGGATTTATCATTTTTTTTCTTGATTTCGTGTCATAATGGTGCATGACCGTGCAATATGGGTCCCTTTTCTCACTGGTTCCTAGTTTCCCACGAGTTTCGTCTACAAATGCATACCAGAGGAAAAAATTTTACTTCAGAATTTTGCTTAATTTATTTTATGGAGATTTAACATATTTTATTTAGCTTATTTGAATTTGATAGGATATAAATCACTTTAGATTACTTTAGATTGAGTTAGAGTGCGGTTTTACGGTTTGTTTTAGCCAATAAATAGAAAGAAAAGAGTAGATTGTCTCCAGTATTCTCGCAACTTGCCTGTCACCTCATTTTTCAACTCTGGAGGATCTATCTAGATATCAGTATAAGCCAAATATCTGGAAATGGCATCGTCTTCTGGTTTTGTTTCAAAAACCTTAGTCAGGTGCCTCACATCACATGATACATACCACGTGACGAATAATCAGCTGATGATATTTTTTTATGCAAGGAAAACTTTTTTCTCTTACAGTCTTTATTATTTTTTTTCAAACCAGCGCGACATTTATTTTCAAACTGGAGGGGACTTTTTTTTCGAACTACCGGGAAGAATAATTTC
>LQMS01002170.1:0-11319 GCA_001657455.1 Spathaspora girioi | reverse complement strand
GTGGGAAATAGGGAAAAACCTCATAATATATAGAACTAATCTTAGACGAGCAAGTCAGGCTCGTGTTATTTGGTGCAATATAATTTACAGCGCTTAATAGCTTATTCATAGCGGGCATTGCCCGTAACAACTTTATGATAAAGAAATCTAGTAAACTACAAGGATCTTACTGCAACAAGTTATTTCTTTGAGGGTTTTAATATTTAACTTCTAATTAATAGATTTGAGAATCATCTGACAATTTCAGATTTAATGCGAAGATTGCAATTGTACGTGAGAGGTGGTTAGTGAAAGAAAGTGCCCTCGGTTAATTCCCACGAAAGTTGGTCGCAATATTTAAATATTCATACTTGTGGAGTTGGTAGCGTATAGAAAACAAAACTACACCATAGAAAAAGACATTACTTCAAGGCGTGTTTTTATATCTAGTTATAAATTATTTGTAAAAGGGTATGAGGTAAACATTGTAGTAATGCAAAATACAACAGTTCTAGGATTAGATAGGTTATATTACTTAGGAGAGCTTGTTTAAAACGAACTTGACTTTTGAAAGTACAATTTTTTGTTGAAATAATGATGTATCACAAATAAAAAGAATGTTACGCAAGTACTTATCGCAACCAAGGCTAGATGAGCATCCTTGGAAGGGCTAAACCTCATCCGGATAGAACGACGAGCCATTATTTTAATTATTATATAAGTATGTATTATAGTCTATTCAATGATCACATTTTCGGTAAAGGTAACCTGAACTACATGCACTAATATACGTAGAACTCCTACATATCACAACTCGGTAGCCATAAACTCAACCTCCTCGCCATCATGGGTCAGAAGTAGGTACCTCGTCCCTGATACCTCGTACCTTATCTCTCCCTTGATACATTCTCTTATTATTATCGCTTTATACTCATTATTGGTTAACTTTTTACTTTACATATTTTATTACCTTTTTACGTGACTTTAATTTATTTTTATATATCTCTTCTTTATACGCATTGATCGAGTGCTTTTATCAATTTAAATTTTTTTTCATGTGTATGGTGGATTGGTTGTCAATTCCAAAATTCGGAAAATGGGTAATTCATTTGGGAATATGGCCAATTTTAAATCCAATAGAAGGAATCACTTGACAATGGTTAGATGCAATAGTAATGATTTCTTCTGGGTGAAGCTCATTGTGCCCTGTATCGCGAAGTTATTAGAATTGTTTAAGGTGATCTTCTCAAATAGCTGATCGATAGTGAAGTTGTTAGCCTTGTATAAATATCGAAGAAGATTATTCCATATGACTTGACACCTTGTAAATTTGGAAACTGTACCAAAGCTTAACATAACCGATTCCAGCATGTTGGACATGACATTTGGAGGTTGATGAGTTCTACTAATGGTTGGGTACAGGCAGGGTGGTTATCGCTGGGTGCTTTTCATATTTGTGCGAAACTGGTATTTTCCAAGCATAGTTTTTTTTGCAACACAATTCTTGTTTACAACACCACAAACAAACAGGCAACCCGAAATTTACTGAAATGAATATCCAAAGACTTGCCAACATTGGAGAAGATCGATACGACATATTCGAAGGAATTGTCATAAGAAATCAAAGTGAGGTGGTATCATTGGGAGATATTCCTCTTTTGTTATATACTGTATTTACAGCCAAACAGTCAAAGGAAATGATACAAAGGTATCAAGCTATAGAAATTGCAACTCAGGAATTGGAACTAAGATTTCCACCCAATTCTATTACTTTACGTTACTATCGCCGAACCAATCCAATCACTCAAGCCAATCAAAATAGTGCACCCTTGATTGTAAATCCAGAAGAAGAAAATCCAATTGATATCCAGCAAGGAACAATTTTCATGGGAGGCTTCCTAACAAGGAGAGACCAAAGTGTGATTTTCTTTACTGCAACAGAAACCGAGCCTCTCCAACCCAGACCAGAGATTCGGTCTGTTGCCAACGAGATCAACAGAATAGCTCAATTCACTTCTCGAATTGTGGATTCGTTTCATAGCTCTGAAAATGGTAAGTTTCGATGTCTTAATACAGGTTGTCGGAAATCGTGTAATGAGGTCATTGAAATCCGTCGCCATATAATTTCTCACGTTAGGGAGGACCTTAAATTGGAACTTCAACAACGAAAGAAAAACAGATGCTGGGGAACAGTTTACACCTGTAGAGGGTGTAGAACGGAATTCGGGAGTGAAACAGCTGCACTTGATCATTTGAGTTATAGTTGTGGAGAAATTTCAAGGGTCAAGGCACAGGACCTTTACGCAAATATATTGAACAATATTTGTGAAAACATTTTATATCACCGTCAAGGCCGTTAAAGTTACATATGGTTAGCTGGGTTGGTGATTGGGTTCTATACAGCTGCATTGGGTTGGAAAATGGGTTGATGGTGTATACAGCTGGACTGGGTTGGAAAATGTTGATGATGTATATTGTTGGTATTGGTTGGTGAATGGGTTGAAGGTGTATATCGTCGGTCTTGGTTGGTGAATGGTTCAAGGTTTATAAGGTTGGTCTGGGTTGGTAAATAGGTTGAGGGTGTATACTAAATAGAAATGTATAAAGGTTAAAGTAAAAGTCTTGCTAAGAGGATTAATCTCGGGATAGTTTGTAAGAAAAACGTGCCTCGAAGAACATTTTGTTTTCATACCAAAGGTTTGAAAATTCCGAGGATAAGATCGCCATACCACGTGATTAAATGACCTTGAATGCTGGGCATTCCGACTCAGTTTGTTAGAGGATTTGTGGCTCAAAAAAAAAAGGTTCTACCAAGTACACCTAATGGTCCATTAGAAGACCCAACAACAGTAGAGCAGAATCCTCAAGGTCGGCAGACACCCTCCTACTCGCCACAGACCACGTCGATTTCTGGTTAATCTGTACCAGCGCAAGCAAATTTAGTAAACAACATCAACAATCCAACGAACAACATGGCCAGTTTTTCTTCTGGTGAGCATACAAGCAAGGACGACCTTGAGCAGTCATCCAACTCCGACTCTGTCAACTCAACTAAGAATAATGAATCCAACAATACTAAAACAACAACTCCAAAACAAACTCTTAACTGGGCACAAATTTTCAGTAACCCAAAAACAAGAACTACCAATACAATTAAAACAACCGAGCAACAACGTTTAGAACATGCCAAGGTCCCACAAGAAATCATCGAAAAAACGAAAACCCACAATAAAAAAGCAATTGGGGAAGAATGCCTCGTTGCTAATATCGAAGGAATTTTAAATCCTCTTGATTATGTCGTTCGTTGACGCAATTAGAATCGAAATGAAAATTTACGAAGAAGAAATTGAATCTATTCCAAAAGACCGATGTGTATTGTATGTGGATAGATACAATAAACAAATACAAGATACCATCACTATTTTCCCGGAATACAAGCAATTTTATAAAGCTCATAAATTAAAAAAGCTTTGAAATACTGCTTAGGATGCTCAGTCTCCAAAGATCTCTCCCAAATCAACCTTCAAGCATTCAACGAAGAAGACAGGGACAGAAGGGATTTCCAAATCCTCCGCGTGGATATCCGAAATTACCTCAACACAATGAGGGCAAAGCATTCATTTCCTGGAAAAGGTTAACCCTTATCATATAAGATCGTTGAGATTACCAGCAGTCAAGGCTTTTCGGGCCAAGGAAATTTTGCAAAATTTTATTACCCCGGAAGATACAGTTGTCTCTGAAAAAAGACAGCACACTGAAAAACCATACATCAATGACTTAAATGACATGACATTAGAGTATTTTATAATTACCCTTGGGAGACACAAAGCACCCCGAAGAAGAGTAGCGGATAAGCGAGAATTTCTCTTAAAATATTGACAGACTGTCCACACTGTTTATACTGTGGGAACAAGCGACATAAGAGAAGAACGCGCCCAGTTCTCCCGGCTTGTAAAAACTGTGGGAAGAAAGGCCATAAAAGCAAAAAGTGCAAAGGGAAAAAACCAACGAATACACAACCTACCCAACCATTTCCATTCACGAGTTACCCATCATTAAAAACGCCAATTCAATTTCAACCTAAACAAAACTCTCCCAAAAGGAACAAAGCTAGGAAGACTTCTACAGGGGTTGAAGAATCATCGACCTCAGATTCAGAAGCCGAGAACTACAAGAGACTGAATAACAATATGTTCAACATATTGAATAAAGTTCCAATGGCCAGCCAAAAGTCAATTGAAAAATCATTCTTGGAAGTAGCTTATGAGGAGGCCCAGAAACCTCTAGATTTTACGCAACCGGTTGTGAAACCAAAGGAAACTGAGAATGAAGAACAGGAAATGGAGATGGAAGAGGAAAGTCGTCTGGCCGGAGAGCCAGAGGCGGCTGCAAATCAACGGTAAATACTGTTGAAACTAGTTTGATTTAATGTTAAAAATAAATATGTTTATGTCTTTACAAAAAACAATTGCAATTATATATATTAAATGATTGAGAGTACTTATAGTTTAAACACACTCAACATTGGATCCAAAAATCTTGGGCTAATTCAATCAACAGATGTCAAAAACGCTTTAGAACCACCATCATAAACAACCCAACAATAGATATTTGGTTTATCCAAGAAATTAGATTAATAAATGAACAACAACAAGAAGATTTAAAAACACTATTAGAAAGCCGCAACATCTCACTAGTTCTGCACAATTATCAGAATTTAACTTGTATTTTGCTGGTAAACTTAGGCAATATAAAATTAGCAAAACCAACCACAAACACCAAAACATACAAAATAGAACCACTGCTACCACAATTAAATTAAAATCAACGAATCAATATATTACACTATGCAATGTATATTTCCACTCAGGGAAATATGACAAACAAACTATTATGATCGAGGAAATGAGAGAATATTTAACACAACATCAAAAAAAAAATCCGCAACATCTCATCATTTTAGGTGGAGATTTCAACAACGTTCTTGACCATGAATTAAATGTTTTGAAAAAACCAGGAATTGAAAAACTACCCCCAAGGGGAGCCGAAGAACAATCAGTCAACAAGTTGAAATCCTTAATAAAACACTTAGAAATAGTGGATAGTTTAAGGGTCCAAGACGAAGATATTATACAACCCGCAAATAACTCACACTCAACACATAGACGTTTGGACAGAATTTATATTGATTCCAGACTCTCCTCAAGGTTTTTAGCATACGAACTTATGGCAGAAACAAAGAGAAGATCTACACATTCTGCAATCAAAACCAAATTATTTATACAAAGGAACCCTACCCTTACCATCAAAAAGAAAAGGTACACAATACCAAAGTCTATATTGGAAGATAAAGACATCATTAAATCGCTAAACCAACCCATAACCACCTATCACACAAATCCCTGTGACAGGTGGGATACTACCATTCTCAACCTTCAGGAAGAAACACAGATCATCACGAAATTTAAACGGCAAATAAATCGAAGAATAGAAAAAATGAACCAGGAACCCATTCCAGATCCAATCCAAAGAGACGAAATTATATTAAAATATAGGTTCAAAGGAACAAAACCTAATATTATTCCAATCTTATGAACAGAAAACGGAATAGAATTGCACTCAAGTGAAGATATGATTACAGAAGCAACAGCATTCTATACCGAGCTCTATCAACTAAAACCACGGGGAGAAACTTTTACATTTATTGAAAAGTTTGACAAACAAATCTGGGATGAACATAAAGAAAAACTAGAAGAACCTTTCAATACTCCTGATATGGAAAGTCAGTTAGAATTGATATCAAAAGATACATCATCCGGAACAGATGGAGTAGACTATCAAACCCTATTAGCCTTATGGAAACGTCTAGGAGAACCATTAACAGAAGTAGGAAATGAAATCATGAAAACAGGTAAACTACCACGAACCATGAACCAGTTTTAATGACCTTAATACCTAAAAAGAACAACAAACCAACCATCCTAGACAATCTAAGGCTCATCTCAATCATTAACTAGAATGTTGTCATCCAACATTGATTCAACAATTCAAGAAGCATTAAAAAAGGTTATAGCACTTGAACAAACTGGCTTCCTCCAGAACAGGAGTATAAATGAAAACACATACATTTTCCATTTGCTTATAGAGTAATGTTTGGCAAAGAAAGAAACTTTGGATCCGTACACTTCATTTATCAGTCTTGATTTTAAAAAAGCGTTTGATTCTGTCGATCATTTATTCATGGAATCATTACTCAAAAAGACCAATTTTGGTACGAAAATTATAAACTTCCTTATGACCATCTCAAGCAAACATACTGGACAAATCACTATCAACAATAACATCGGGCCCAGATTCCCTTTGGACAGAGGTATCAGACAAGGAACCCATTAAGCCCATTATTGTTCAATTTGGTGCTTGAATCGTTCTTGCATCAAATTTCATCTAAAATTAAAGGAATAAAAGTAGAAGTTCTATCTTCTGACATTTACATGGATTATAGATATTCAGCATATGCAGATGATGTACTCATATTTTTTCAGGATAAACAGGACCAAATCAAATTTCAGAAAGTAGTAATCACATTTGGAGAAGAATCAGGAATGAATATTAATATGCAGAAAACAAACATATATTACTTTAACAAACTACCAGAAGAGAAGGTTTTGCCTTATCCTGCAGAAATATTAAATTTAGAAACAATGTGTACTTAGGAGTTCCCATGAAACACCAAACTATCACATTGATCAGTGGCAGAAATTCACCAATTCAATTGTGGGCCAAATGTGGAAAACCCCCACCAGAGATTTGTCCAATCTCATGATTGCCAAGTTGATGAATATATTCGCTTACCTGAAGATATACTATCGAGATTTACATATTCCAATCGCAACTCAAAGCTCTACCAGAACAAGGAGACCAATAGAGGAAAGGTGTACTTTCCAATATCAAAGGATTCATACAACATCAAAGGATTCATACAACAATAAAACGAATTATAAACTCCCCCATCAACATTTCAGATGAAAGGCTATATACCCCTACCAAACTTGGGGGCTTTGGGTTAATAAATCTACGAAATCAAATCCTAGGACGTAGGGCCAAAATGATTTATTCTTTATTCACTGAATCAACAGTCGCTGCAATTCATCTACGAACAAAAATTCAACTAATTATAGAAGAACTACCTGGTAGAACATATCCTTTTCCTAGAATATCCGACAGGAAAGTTATGGTTTTTCCTTGGTATTATGTACTACAAAGAAGGACCCCAAACAAAAATTACACCAGATTCAAACAGGACATTATCGAGAAACTAAGCGTAAATGAACAAACATGGTTTGATGCATGGTACGATGTCACAAAATACACTAAAGCGAGTATAAATACAGGAACTCCATACCTACTTCTAGACATGGATGAATTTACAAACTTAATGAGAGAACCAAAACCAGAAGCATTAGAAGGTTTTATAGGACTAGAAAAGGAGGGACTCTCTGAGATTTCTTTTCATAGGATTTCCAGGAAATTAACTCCTACTAACCAATGGTTGGATTAGAGCAAGTCCATCCATAAGAAACCTAACAGATTCTCAATGGAAAAAATTCTGGAAAAACCTCTATAAAGCTCAACTAAACGCTCTAGGATCATTGGAAGCGGTGCATTTATATGTATTAGGGTATTACTCACATCGACCATAATACCAAAACAACCTTCCAGGTATTTGCCTCTTCTGTGATAAAGAACAGGGAGATACAATATATCGCCACGCTTACGAGTGCCTTGGTACACCGCAAGTGTGGCCTTCTGAAATAGGCATCGATAGGAAGATAGATCAAGTTATAGGAAATCTGTCATTAACAAAAAATCAACTAAAAACACTCAACCACTGGGTGAAACAATTGTTGTTGTTGGTAAAAGACCGACGACGACGACACGAACTAGATTTAACACAACAGGGCAATCTAGGGTAAAATAAATTTAGAAATTTAGAGTGAGCTATATGTAGGAGTAAATAGTTAGATATCTAGATACATAGTTAAAAACTGATGCATATTGAAAGCCAAAAAAAACGAGAACCAGGTTTCCTCATCTTTTTTCTTCATTTTGTGTCAAAATCGTGCATGACCGTGCATGACCGTGCATGACCGCGAATGAAACACAACTTTTTTTTTAGCTGAATCCTGAATTTCTACCACGAACTCGACCTAATTTTTTGGTCGTTTTTTGCCCCTTTCCCGCGAGTTTCGTCTACAAATTCGTACCAGCGAGAAAAATCCTCCCTAAGGATTTTGCTTAACTCTTTTTAATGATATTTAAGCCAATTATTTCTTATTTGGGTTCTATAGATATGACATGAGTACTTTTAGACTTTGAATTACATCTAGGTTGTATTAGAATATGGTTTAGTGTATGTTTTAGCCAATAAATAGAAAAAAATAGAATTTTGATAAGATCTTGTAAATTTTCTTCGAAATATGATCATGGAACTTTGAATCTAAATGATTTTTTGATAAGATGATATATTTTATGAGTTCAATAACGAAATATTGCTAAGACTAATCATAATACTCTATAAACTATATAGATTGCATTAGTTTTATCTTGTAAAGTGTCACTACTGGTACTAAAATACAAGAAAAACTTAGAAGTTCGTAAAGTCTTCATTAATCAGGTTTCTACTATACAAATTACATATATTTCTTCAGTTCTGAACCATTTTCAAACTCTTCCTACAAGGTCAAAGTATGCTTCTATTAGCCTGTTTAATTTCCTTTCCGAAATAAACTTAATCTTACTCAGCGGTTTCATTAGCTTTCTAAAATTGTCATACTTCTCACATCGGTCAGAATTCGGTTCTGATTGCTTTCTTTCTTCGTCGACAACTGTAATCCGAATAGAAGGACGTTCATAGTTCTTTTGGTATCCCGAAAAACTGCTTACTACGACTGAAGAAGAACGGTTGTCGTCGTCCACCTCTTCATTATCATAACCATCATCTTCACCAACACCATCTTCGTTATAATCACCAGCATCTTCACCAACAGCAACTTCATTATAATCACCATCACCTTCACCAACACCATCTTCATTATAATCACCAGCATCTTCATTGTCTGTAACTTGCAAGTGTGATCTACCTTGTAAGATCATCACTCTTTGAGCTAAAAACAAATGTTTGTTCCAGCAAATCTTGTTGGCTAATAGTATCCAGCTCCAAATCATCAGGTAAAGATTCAGGATATAGTAACTTCTGCAACCTTACAGAGATGGGTATTTGGTCGTCACAAATAGATTCAATAATGGAAGCAGCATTGATCTGTTGGGAAATGTAAAGAAAAGCTTTTTGTAAATCAGGATCTTCCTTTGGGTTATTAAAAGTTTTTAAGAATCGTCCGTTGGTTGTGGGATCATTTAGAAAATCTTTAATCAGTTTCTCCTGTAACAATTGAATAGCTCTAGTTTCAATATCGGATTTTGTCAATGGAGGAGAATTATTCAATGGAGTAGAATTGTTCAATGGAGGAGAATTATTCAATGGAGGAGAATTATTCAATGGAGGAGAATTATTCAATGGAGGAGAATTATTCATTGGAGTAGAATTATTCATTGGAGTAGAATTATTCAATGGAGTAGAATTATTCAATGGAGGAGAATTATTCATTGGAGGAGCATTGTAAATCATTGAAGGATCATTGTAAATCATTGGAGGAGCATTATAAATCATTGTAGGAGCATTGAAAATCATTGGAGGAGAATTATTCATTGGAGGAGCATTATAAATCATTGGAGGAGCATTGAAAACCATTGGAGGAGAATTATTCAATGGAGGAGCATTGTAAATCATTGGAGGAACTTGGTAATTCATTTGGAAAGGATAAGGAGGAGCTTGGTAAGACATTTGCGTTGTTATCAGGAGTTTAGTTGAAAGAAAGAATGTAGTGGAAGAAGAAGTGGGAATTTTATTTGTTGTGGTTTTGCAAAAATTTATTTGTTGTGATTTTGCAATTGTTGTGGTTTCGCAAAAAAAAGTGTACGTCTCTCCAGCGAAAAACCAGAGAAAACCATGGACCTAAAAAAATGGACCTAAAAGGTCCCTCTGGTGCAGCAAAAAGGCCAGAAAAGAGAACACCGAAAAAAACAATGAAAGATATGCAGGTAGGTTAAAAAATAAAGTTAAAAAATATAAAAAAAATGATAAAACTTTTTTCTCAAAAAAAACATGTAGAAAAATTTGGTAAACTGTTCTGCCCTGATTTCCCCTAGCGGACTTTGTGTTTAGCATTTCCTATTCAGGTAATTCGTCCACGTGGCAATTGCCAGGTTGTCGATACGCGCTATAAATAGTGGTAAATCTCTAGTGTAGTTTATAGACATTTAATACACTAACGCTTCTTTCCCTTATAACCGGGCGAATAGTATCTTTATTTATATATTATTGCGGAAGTTAGTTCAACATAAACAATTTTGAAGATGTTCCGTCTTGTGTTATTCGGTTGTAATTTTCTTTGTTGACGTGGGGTTTTTATTTTAGAATGTCACGTCCTAGATTCAACGAGTAACAACCCTGACGCTTTCAAATTCGGTGAAATGTATAATTTTGCATAGGTTAATAATTTGGTATGCCATGAAAGCCAAAGAAAAATCGAGTTTACTCTTCTACAAAATTGAAAATGCAAAATTGATATTCTCTAACTATAGAAACACACACGAAACAGAAACCAATTCTGGTGAAGTCCTGATTTTTGCAATGTAAAATAATATTTTAGGCTACCTGTTTAGAACAATTTGTGTAGTAACAATTCATTAGTTGGACAATTGGTATCTTCTTGGATCCAACATCATAATTATGTGTAATTAAAAGGACATTGTATCCTAGAACTTGTTTCACATGCTAAAGAAATAAAATTTAAACATTAATAAACATTCTCCGTTGGAAAACTGTATATTTTTTATACTAAACATCAGTGTTTCCCAAAACTCAAACTAGCGAAAAAGATAATTTTTGTAATTGTAAGTACAGTGTTTCGCAAATTAATTCAAACCACGCGACATTTTATTTTCACACCAAGGTTTGAAATTTCCGAGGGCAAGATTTTCATACCACGTGAATAATGTGCTTTGATTTCTAGGCATTCCGACTCAGTTTGTTAGAGCATCTGTGGCCCGCAGTATGAATTTATTTTTTCGCGTGGTTTGAAAAAAAATGTCGCACTAGTTTGAAAAAAAATAATAAAGACTGTATTACCAAAACCGGAACATCCCGCTAATTTCTTCCTACTACAAAGAGGATTTACATTGAAAACAATTATTGAATCTAAACTATTATATAAAAACAAA
>LQMS01002171.1:0-11322 GCA_001657455.1 Spathaspora girioi | reverse complement strand
TTTTTTTTACTTATGGCATTAAGGAAAACTATATAATTTAAAAATCCTATAGAAAAAACCTAATCCTTGGGAGACCCGAGGACTGCATATTATTTTTAGGTGACATGCACCTTATACTGCATTACAGTATTAATTAATCAAAATGGTGGCTGACCTCCTTCGGGCCCTGTTATTCACTGTCTATGGCAGTGATCGTAATTATTCTAGCTTAGACCGCGGTGTAATGTTTGAGGGATCATCTCATGGGTATGTCAGAGATACAGTCTTTATTATATTTTTTAAACCAGTGCGACATTAAAAATCCACAACAGAAATAAAAGACACTAAAATAAGAATAAAAATATAACACCAAGCTTGGAAGTAACGGGGGTTTAAATCCCTCCATTGGCACTAACAAGCTTATGGCCTCCCCCTCACAGGGCCAAACTAAAGAAATTTAGAAAGTTTACAGTGAGCTATATGTAGGAGTAAATAGTTAGATATCCAGGTACATAATTAAATACTAATGCATATTGAACGCCAAAAAAAAAAAGTTCGAAAAAAAAGTCACCTCCAGTTCGAAAATAAATGTCGCGCTAGTTTTAAAAAAAAATAATAAAGACTGTACGACAAACGGAGTTTGAAAAATGTGAATTAATTTCAATGCCTGATTTTTAAGGTGATAGATCAATAATGTTTTCGGCTTCACGTTTAATGCCTAGACTTGTAATTCCCAAGTCGGCTCAATTTGCAACTAAAGTCACATCCCCATTGACTTCATTTTCCAGAAATTATGCTATTAAACATTCAAATATCAAGAAAAAGAGACCTGCTGTTCGTTATATCTTTGGTATGTTTTTACTTTCTAGTGCTTTCTTATATTTTGTAGCTGGTCGAGTAGATAAGAAGAAAACTATTCAAAAAAGTTTCTCCGAGAAGGAATTTAACGAATATGAAGAAATCACGGGTTTGAAAAGAAGACATAAGTTGTTTACTCATGAAATGAATGACAAGTATCAATTCTATGTTGTACCATATGTTAAGAATGAAGAAAGTGTTGAAAAATTATCAAAGAAATTGACTGAGTTAGATCAAAGTAAATCTGTTAAAGTTATTAACCCTGTTGAATTACTTGAAAAGGAAAAGAACGACGAACTGAAAAAGTATAGTTTTCTTTTACAAGATTTAGAAGCTGCAAATAAATCATTCCCACCAGGTTTAGTCACTGCTGTTATTAAAGAATATCTTACTTTCTTGTTAAACACAAGAGAAGGAACTTTAGACACTAGTTTTATTATAAAGAATTATCCTCAAAGTACCCATGAAGCAATTAAATTCGAAAATGAAATTTCTGATATTAAGAAGTGTATAATTTTAGAAAATGATATTGTTAATGAATTGCCAAAGAGTAGTAATGATCAAGAAGTTAGATCAATTAACAATGTTGATGGATATTTCAATTCAGTAGGAAAATCAACCACCATTACTTCTGACAAGAAGATTAAATCCATTGCCCTGGAAGATTTATAAACCTACCCTACATGTACATAGTTATTTAAATCCAACAAAAAGTCTTTCTCATACAAACATATCTTCTGGTGTTTTAAACTCTATTCCAATAGCTTGGGCAAATGCCCGATCACTATCCAGAAAATCCTTTGGTCTACCTGCTGCATCACCAACAAAGAAACTAGACTCCATATCAATTTCCAAGGGGTTTAAGAATTGAACTAGTTCTTCCCACATTCCAATTTCAGGTTTCCTTGTATGGTTATGTTCTTCTTCTGTACTTAGTTTAAACCCCTTTGTCGGTCTTCTAGGAGATGCAAAAACAATCAATTGTCTATTCGTCTTCGCTTCTAATGCAGAATTAATGAAATTTAATTTATTTATCAAATTAAGATATGATTTAGCTTGTGGTTGAGGGATAACACCCCCCTGGTTTGTGAATACTACCAATATGTAACCTTGATCTAGTAATTGTTGAAGTTTATCCACAACTTTCAGTTCTTTCCCCCACCATTTCCAATCGGTAGGACCTCGTGAGAATTTAAACCCTGATTTAGTTTCAATTAAGGTTCCATCAAGATCAAATGATGCGATTTTAACTTGTTTTGTGGCGGTGGATTCAATGCTTGATGGTGTATTCTTTATCAAATGAGTTCCTACTATTTTCCAGTGCGTTGAAAATGAAGATGTTGTGACAGATTTGTTGATTTTAGCTTCTATAGTTTGTTTGGAAAGTGTGACAGAAGGAGATGGTGATTTGGGTTTAGCTATTTTGGAATTAGATTGTCCTGATTTTGACAATAGTGCGGTTATATCATTATTCATGGTTGTATATTTCTATAAATGTTAATAGTCGGGCTTTTTTTGTGTATGTAAAAAAGGAATCGCAAATCTAATTAAAGCAAATATCTGGTGTAAATTAAATATGTCCGACGACAAACAAACAACTGATCAATACGGAAGGCGAAAATGGAATGTGGACTTATACGAACAAGAAGCAAAATCTAACAAAAAACAAACAACAACAACTTCTGGACGACTCTCAAATCACACAATTATTAATAATGAAACCTCATCTTCAGATTATCTTAAACATCGAAATAAACTTCTTCAAGATCTGATCAATGCAGTTAAACAATTCAATTTAATCAATCCAGATGTAGATTCGTCAAAACTGTTTGGAGCAAATAAACGATTTGGATTCTTTTGTCCAATTTGTGATTTATCATTTCGAGATAATTTAGCCCTTGTTGATCATTTAAATTCTCCGCAACATGTTCGTAAAGCCAATGAAGCCAGTCGAAAATTAAGAAAAGAACAGGGACAAGATAAGGAAGAGGAAGGAGGAGAGTTGTTGGAAGGAGGAGTACGAAGAGCAGATATACTGGAAGTTATCTCGACCATTGAACAACTTGTAACTAAAAGTCTACGAGAGAAATCTGTATCACTGAGTGGAGGATTAACATTTATGCAACGGGTTGAAAAGAGAAGGAAATTTGAACAAGATAAATTAGAACGACGTCAACAGAAAAGGCAGAGAAAGAAGCAGAAATTACAACAAGACGCAAAGCAAGAACAGACTAATGATCCAGTTTCCTCAATTATGGGATTCTCTGACTTTGGTTCATCTAAGAAGTAAACCTTTATACTAGTAGAGTAGTGTTTGTTTATAGTAGAGGTGTAATATTTACAGTTTAAATCCAACAAACCTGTAAATCCTTCAAGTTTAGTAGAAATTTTTCAGATTCTTCGTTTTCTTTTTTTCTTGCTCACTTTCCATCCAATAAAATTAATCTCAAAGAAGTTTACCCAATACTTAACCCATCCTTGTCCAAAAGTTGAGAGCTGTTGATTCCACACAATGAAATTCACATTCAAGTTCCCATTAGCTCAAGCTTTAAAATATAAGCCAGGAAAGTTCAATTTCCAAATTGAACAAGAAATTAGATCTAAATTGGATTCTTTACCTTCAATCACAAAGATTTATACTAATCCTGATGGAACACCAAGAGTTCCAAGTGACGAAGAATTCAAAACTATTGCTGAATTACAAAACTTGTATTATAAAAGAAATCACTCACAATGGAATATCCTATTAGGGACTATTCCCAAGGATCAATTATCGGTGTATAATGATAATAGTCAAGATTTAACGCATTTCCAATTTGTTACTAAAGATGCAGGGAAAATCATTGATAAGATTCCCTATAAGGATGAAGCTAGTGGTGAATTAAAATGGAAAATAATTCGTGAAACTGAAAAAGCCGAAGGTTGGGAATTTCCTTATTTTTATATTGTATTACCAATTTTCGCTTATGTTCTTTATGTCAAGTATAAGAATCAAATGATATTAAGAGAGCAAGATGGTCCAGAATGGGCTCAAAGAGAATTAAGATTAAGAGCAATGGAAGATTATTTCCATGGTGATACTGAAAAAGCCAAGAATTTCTTGAGTAATGAAGGTAAGACTGCTAGACAAATTAGAGAAAGAGATGAATTGGTGGTTGCTAGAATCTTGGCTGGTGATTATGATAGAATGGCTCAATTGAAGAAGAATGTACCAAAGGATTTCCGTAAGTTTGAAGAAGATCCACTTTTAAAGATTTAAATGAGACTATTTTCTTCGTTTTTGTTTATATTTATTCATTAATTTCACCCAACATCAAACCCCTGGAGTCTAACATCTATTAACGATATAGATCTTTACCTGTAACGTGGTTCTTAAGTAGTTCCACTGGCTTTTCTTTTCACATTTATAGTTTTTAAAGTTAAAAACAACATGCATTGCAGTTTATATTTTCTTTGAGCGTATATATTATTTACAGTTTTCTTTTTCTAAACACACTAGTTACTTTTCTTCACCAGATTCTTCAATAACAATCCGGGATTTGGTAGCACCAGATGGACTACCTTCGTCTTCAATCTTCTTAACAACATCATAACCTTCAGCAACTTCACCGAAAACAACGTGCTTGCCATCTAACCAAGGACAAGGAACGGTAGTAATAAAGAATTGAGAACCGTTAGTGTTTGGACCAGCGTTAGCCATGGATAATAAACCAGGTTTAGTATGACGTTTGGAGAAATTTTCATCGGCAAATTTATTACCATAGATGGAATAACCACCATAACCTTTACCATACTCGAAATCACCACCTTGTAACATAAAGTTAGGAATAACTCTATGGAAAACAGAATTGGCATAACCAAATCCCTTTTCTCCAGTACATAAAGCTCTGAAATTTTCCGTGGTTTTAGGAACTACATCATCATATAATTCAAAGACAATCTTGTCTTGTTGAACACCATCAATTGAAGTCTTGAAGAAAACTTTGGTACCTAATACACTGGAGGTAGAGGCAAAAGTTCTAGCGGAATTGAGGTTTAATTGGAGGGTCTTGGCCAAGGAAGTTTTAAACATTGTGTTGTAGTTCTGGGTAATGTTGTAAAGCAAAAGAGTTTTCTGTCAAAATCAAAATTTTTCATGGGGCAGGGAGGAGGAATTGCGGGTTTTTTCCCCTGAGTTTTCGTTCCAGTTCCAGGCCCTTCTGAGGGAACGTTTAGAAGAATACTATACAGGATAATTTTCGTCTATACTTTTTTATAAGCGTATACAAAGGTATATAAGAACTAAAAACAAAAGAACTGGACGTATAAAAAAGTAAAAAAATGATTTATAAAGGAAAAATTGGTAAAGAAGTAACATGGGAACACTAAAAATGTATAGAGGGAGAAATATTCAAACTAAAAGCTTAACAAGTCAATTTCCCCATCATTCTTCTTAGTATTATTGGTTGTAGTAGAGTTGTTGTTGTTGTTTGAATTGAATCCACCAAAGAAATCATCATTGTTGTTGTTATTGTTCGTAGAAATTGGGGTGGAAGTTTGGGAGGATGCTGCACCTGGTGTTTTGGTCTTGGTCTTGGCTGATGAGAATAATGAAGAAAATGCATCTGAACTTGCAGTTGGTTTAGCAGGACCAGTAGACGTACTAACATTATAATTAGCTCCTGAACCAAACGATGGTACTCTTTGTGCTTGTTGTTGATACTGCTGTTGTTGTTGCTGTTGTTGTGGTACTTGACCAAAAATTGGTTGTTGCTGAGTTTGTGGATGGTACAAGTTAGATAAGTTGTTGGAAAGGTTTTGAGTTTGCTGTGAATGTCCTTGAGAAGGAGCAGCTTGGAAATCGTCAAAATCGTCATCGTCTTCTTGTTCTTCTTCTGCAGTGCCATGTTGTGCACCAGCTGAAGAAGAACCACCAGCACCACCATCAAATGAAAGTAAATCACCTAATAAATCTTCTTCTGGTTTCTTTGGTTGTGGTTTTGATTTAGAAGCCGCTGATGCTGTGATTCTTGAAGAGCCGGTTGTTGGCTTGGAAGAACCAGTTGATGAAGGAGCTGGACTATTAACATCATATTCTTCAAATGTATCTTTCCCAGTTTGTCCATTATTGTAACCAGATGCAGAATCTCCATATCTTTCACCATATACTCCACCATCACCATAAACTCTATTAGTAAAATCATCATCATAAGTAGGACCAGTAGTAATTGAAGAAGCACCACCAAATGCCGCCGATGAAACACCACCAAACTTTTTGGAATTAGCTCTAGATTTCTTTCTTTCAGATCTAATTAAAGCATCATCATTCAACAATGCAATTAGAGTCTTGGATCTATTTCTAACATTAATCCCCTGGTCTCTCCCCTTTGAATCTATATAATGGAAAGATTTTAACATTTGAATTAACGATAAATTAGCCCTGACATCATCAATAATCCTTTCCGACCCATTCTTGATTAAATAATCTAGTAATTGTAAAGATTTATAAATTTGTCTCCATTCATTAGCAGCCTTTTCGGTAAATCTTCGGAATATAAACCCGATAATTTCTTCCCGTTCACGATAGTTATAAGTACCAGCAGCGATTTGGGTCATTAAAGTTGAAGGAGCACCCCAGGGTTCATTATTAGTAGCTTCACGTACTTTTGATTCCATTTCAGTTAAATTCATGGCGACATTTTGTGCCTTACGAACATAGGCCTTAACTTCATAAAGGTTAAGGTTCTTGGCTGCATCCTTTAGAAGGTCCATCGTTTAAATTTTTTGAAAATGTCCTTGATGTGTTGTAATGTAGGTGTATGTGTATACCTAAGATCAGATTGTAATTCTGATGGGTTTGTCTAAGAGGATTGATTGAGGCGGGCGTGTGGATGATTCGACAAAACTTGAGTTATTTCTTATTCTTTCTTTTTTTTTTGTTTCAGTGTCTTCTTGCCGGGCGGAAAATCGAGTTTGTTTATGAAAATCGGCAAATTATTCTATCAGGGGTTGTATGCAGGAGATTTGTCTGTGCGGCTCATTTTCCCACCGAATGGCTGCTAAAAGATATGCACACTTGCTTGTTCTATGTGTCCCTCAGCAAAGAGGATACCAAAGTTGAAAAGCAGCAGAATAGATCTTTCTAAGTTTATCAGTTCTGAGAAAAATTGGGGTAAATTCTAATTTGTAGAAGCACTTGATTGAATTAACCTTACACCTTTTGTTAGGAAAAGCAACACAAACAAGGTAGGAAATTTCCCATATCAAACTTTAACATCTATGTATCCTCTCTTAATCGTACAGGGTTTTGAATATGATATCTGTTGATCTCTTGGGAACATTTTCTATATATCTTCATTTTTCTTGTAAATATTTCGCTAAATTTTAGCTGATTATTCTACACATCTAATACAAACCTACACTGAAATAAATTAAAACTCTATTAAAATTAATTTTACATAGTTGTTTACTACTTATGACTATACTTTTTCTTAATACCCGCCGTCAATTCTTTCAATTGACTTAAACTATTCAGCAATGACGATTTACCAACTGATTTGTTTCGTTTAGGAGACCCACTAGGGGTACTCTCACCAATCATCCCCTGACCAAACCCCCGTAAAATAGAAGTATCATTATTCCCGATAGTGCTAATAGTACTGTTGAAGAAAGTAGTATTGTTCGCATTGGTGACATTTCTAATTAATGCTGGTAAAAGTGACCTATTTTGAACATTAGAAATCAAACTGGTATGGTTGAAAGTTGTATTTGTGACGTTATTATTATAATTATTATTACTTTTGGTTGAATTAATATGATTTTGTAAATAGTCATATTTACGTAGATTTTTAACCAGATTTAACATCTTGGTTTCGATTTTTTGCATTTTCGTAGGTGGTTGATATGAAATTGCGTGCTTTTGTTGTACCTGTACTTGTTGCTGTTCCTTGTCCCTGTCAATCGACATCTTTTTCTTGGTCCCACGACTTGTCAAGCTACCATCGAAATCATTTCCAATTTTAATAAATGCTTGAGAAAGTATATTGGTGATATTACCCTCGGACAATGTCATATCACATAATATTAAATTGGCTAAATTAGTACATGAATTGAAACTTGACAAATTCAACAATTCTGAAACTTTGCTAGTGTAAATACCTGATTGACTAGCATCCCAAAACACTACCATCACATGAACTTTATAAAAACTGTATTTGTCAATAAATGAAATAATCTTACGAAGTACTCGATAGTCTCGTTGTAACTTATCTTCAATTAAACCCTGTGAATTAGTCAACCCACATTCAAATAATATAAATCCAATATTGGAGAAAAATTCCTTGGTTAAATATTCTTGATTCAGGGGTAAACTAGTAAATTTAACACTTAGTGAATCATCACTAATTACATTCTCATAAACCATATTCTTGGAATCTGGCTTTAACTCAAGTTTGGAATTAAGCCATTTAGAATACAGAACTGACCAGTTCTCAACCACTAAAAGAAACTTCATTTCAACTTCATCGTCAATTCTATATTTTATATTCTTTAAAATCGACGTCAAGAACGAATCAAAATTAATTGGTGCCCATAATTCTTGAACTTCTCGTTGTCTAGCATCAATATCCACATTCAGGCGCAGCGACATTCTTTTGTTCTCACGAGGTTCAATACTAACATGAGAATGACTCAGTTTTGGAGCAAATGAAACCGATTCCAACTCCTGTGCTCTCCGTTGTCGTTCCTGATAACTAACCAATACTTTCCCACTGTTAACCACTACTTGACGAATGATACGTTTGGTTAAACAACGATTATAAAATCCAATTGCCTTGGCTTCAGCTGTAGTTTCATAAATCACTTCCGATAAAAATGCTTCATATAATTCATCTCGTAATTTTTCAATTACACATGTACGTTCTCGTTTAATAGAATTTTCCCGCAAAGATTTGGAAATGACATTGATTAATTCAGAGTTTATCATATTCCGAACAAGTTCAGCCATTGTATCTTTAGCTGCTTGGGCAAAGTATGGAGAATCAAGTAGACGTTTTTGCACAGGTACTGGGGTTGGTGGTTTGATAGCAATTTTTGATTGTGGAGTGGGAGGAGCTGGGACTGGCGTCTCTGACTGTACTGGTAATTCTTTTACAACATTATCTGCTTTTACAGCTGGGAATAAACCAGCTGGTTTCTGGACTGGCACAGCTGAAGGTTTGCCAATATTAAACTCAAATGTGGGTTTGGTCTTCGGAATCACTTTATTTTCAACCTTGTTCATTCCAAATGCGGCTCCACCAAAAATACCTTTATTGTTTTCAATTTTACGTGGGAATAAATCAGGAATTGTTGTTGTTGGACCAATTGATTCATCTTCACCCATCTCTACATCAGGAGTAGCAGCTCTTGGAGCCTGTCCAAATTTAATCTCAGTTGGTTTAATTGTTCCTCCTACATTTGTAAATGGTTGAAACAAGCCTGATTTTTTAACGATTGATGGCTCTTGGAATGTTTTCTTCTCACTTTGAGTTATTGTATCTTGACTTATAATTTTTGGTTGAGTAGTAAGATGTAAATCTTGATTTGGTTTCCCACTATTTATAAAATGTTTCCAATTCAATCCCTTTATTTTCAAATTCAATCGTTGTGAATAGAACGGCGAGGGTTTAGGTTTGGCTAAAAATGAATTCAATTTATATTTCGCCTCTAATTTCTCTCTGTTAAATAAATCAACCATAAATTGACCACTAGCTTCTTGAATCACATCAATATCATAATAACTTACAAATTTTACCACTTGTTCAATATTATCAAAACAAAGAATATCACATAATCCTTGTGCCAGATATGGTTTCCCTTTACTATGATAACTTCTCGCCATAGATTTCAATACATAGAATCTAATTTCATTAAATTGAGTTTCTAATAAACAGGACATCAAGAATGGAACAGCATCACTATTAACCACCATTCTGAAAAATTTAACATATAAGTTTAATCCTCCCACAGTATTCTCAACTCCTCGTTCCACGATATTATTTTGAGAAATTAAATTTCTCAATTGTAAAGCTAATTGAACTTGATAATCATTATAAACTTCATTTGGTAAATTTTGAATTTCTCGTTCTAATTCAGGATCTCGTATATGACTGAGTAAATGATATGCTCTAAATTCAGCTTCATTAGGAGAACTACCACCATTATTACGAACATCGGAATAAATTTCCATCAATGTTTGAAGGGCTTTATTCAATTGTTCTAATTCTTGTTGTTGAGAATATTCAACATCACTACCAGCCATAATATGTAAACAAAGCAAATGAATACGAACAATTCGTTCATTACAATCTATTGCTTCAGGACCAAAACTATTCTGGTACGTGAAATCTTGTCTAATAGATCTAGTTCTATCCCATATAAATGAATGTGCTTCAGGTAAATGATCAATTACATTATCAATAAGATAATCCAATGTCTTGACAAGGATATGTGGAGGTCGTACTTCTGATGGTAAAGGTGGTGGTTGTCCTGCTGCGGGTCTCGAGAACGCTTTAACTGCCTTTTCAGGAGATATCTTTTTAGTTATTGGATCTCGTTCTAAATCCTTGACGTTATTTTCCAATTGACGTCGTACTCGTTCAAAAACAGGACACATTTCAAGACAAGACCCTTGAAACAGAATAGCATCATTAAGATCTTTAGCTATATTTTCCGCATCAACTAATCCTAATTCTTCCATCTTCTTTCTTTCAACTTCACGTAACTTTTGGAATGTTTCATAAAGTCCCTGGTAATCACCCTTGCCTATATTCTCGGCCTCCATTCTCTCCATGGTGGCTTGATTCTCTTTATCCCATTGATTCTGAACGAATGGTGGTGTATGCAAGAGTCTTGAATGAGGTAAAAGATATTTCGGTACTGGTCTAGCCAGTATTGGGTTGCCAGATTTTCTCGGTTGAAATCCCAATTGTTCAGGGTTGGGGAACAAATTCCCAATGGATGAAATCTCTAGCTGTGAATATGATTGGATCTTTCCTGGATTCTGACGGGGGATGACTTTGGTCGGCCTATCCAAGGGATCTGGCAGAGATGTTGATTCTCTAGTTACAACATCATCAAAACGTTTCTGGGAATTTTTATTATTTCGTTTCTGGTCGGGTAAGTTCTTCTTGGATGCACCTCCATTGACAACATGAGGAGTTTTCTTTCTATTGCCACTCCTTCGTGGATCACTATAGTTGTTTTCATTATTAAATATCTTCTGATTGTTTGAAGTTCCGTTTAGATTCATGGTCGCACTTCCAAATGCAGACATTCTTCCCGAAGTTCCTTGCTATGGAAAACAGAAGTTAATTTAATCAAACGAGTCTTTGATTAGACTGTTGAAGTATGTATTAGTTTTGTGGAAACAAATCTTGGTGTTGTTCCCTTGTATGCTGCTGGTATATTGAAGAATCGAATATCTACGCTCACTTTAAAATTTTATTTTTCTCTTGCTTCTCCGTA